>JAUELE010094501.1:0-14877 GCA_031471655.1 Diodora aspera
TGTCAGAACCGTGTGTGACCACCATTTGTATTGACAACGGCAACATATCGTCTGTACATGGAGTGCACAAATTTGTTAATAATGTTCATATGAATGGCCATGCAAACATTCAATATGACTTTTTAAAGCTGATCAGCAGTTGTCGATCTTGGTCGGACATCGTAAAGCCCTCCCTGGATTGCACCCCAATACTGTTCAATGGGGTGGAGATCAGGACTAAGTACACGGATGTTATGCTGCTGGAGAAAGTCATGGGTGACTCGAGCTGTATGGGGACTGGCTTCGTCCTGCTGAAAAATGTGTTGCTAGTTTGGGGCAAAAAATGGTACAGCCTTTGGTCGGTGAACTGGGTCGATGTACCGCTGAGCAGTGACGCTATTCCCACGACCAGGACCAATGTTCTGGAAGACAACTGGACGAAGGTGCTGTTTAAGACCTAAGCCAGCCCATATCATGACGCTTTGACCTCCCATGTATCCCTCTTCAATACACAACCATTAGCAAAGCTTTCTTCTCGGCGTCGCCATATCCTGATCCTGCCATCACCATGAGAAGCAAAAAAATCAGCTTTCATCAGAAATGATGACACGTCTTCACTCACGATGGCGCCAGTTCTGATGCATTTGTGCCAATTGGAGTCTCGCTTGGCGATGGCGACGGGTAAGAACTGGTCGCTGCGCTGGACGATGGCACCTCAAGTCCCGGAGCCGAAGACGGCGTATGACAGTGTGAGGAAGTTGTTGATTGCCCTGGCACGATGGGGGCGGGCGTTGTCGTCCTACAGCAACATGTTGTTAACGTACACCCATGACTTGGCGGTAGGTCCTTTGATTGACGGTTTCTTGGAGCAGCAAAAGTTCACTACTACAGGTGACATGGGTGCCGCCCCAAACCAGAACTGAACCGCCTCCCTCAGCAACAACACCTTCTACACAGTCATCCCTGAACCTCTCCCCTTCTAACCTGCGCACACTCACTCGTCCATCAACTCGATGAAGCAGGAAACGGGACTCATCAGTGAAGACGACGTGACGCCATTGTTGCAGTCTGACGTTTCTAGGCTGTACAGTCCACACGTGGCGTAAACGCTTGTGTTCTGGGGTTAATTAAGGGTCGTCAAAGAAATCTTCTCGCGCTGTAGCCACATTTTGGCAACCTTGTGTAGACGGTTTTTCTTGAAACTCGAAGATTGACAAGTCGGCCCCACCTGTCAAGGAGTGATCTGGCTGACAAACGTCGATGTCTTTGGACAAGACGCCATTGTATCCGGTCTTGTCGTGCGTTGGTTCTACGTGGACGTCCAGAACTCTTCTTCGGTATGACGTTACGGTTGGTTCTGTGCAGTTTCTTGATTCGCTGCACAGTTTTCTTGCTGACATGCAGTTGTCGAGCAATGGCACCGTTTGTGCCATTCCGATGATCTGATTCCGGATTTCTAGAGATGTCGGTCTCGTCATTGGGTGATTGTATCGATGTTCTCATCTGAGTGCTCTGTGATATCAGATAACTTCATCTGGAGACGTTTCCTTAAACAATCCCTTTATACCCATTTTACTCACGTGCGTTTCATGTGGTATGGTTTGCACAAGCAACATACAGTATGTGTTTTTCATCCTTCACAAGGGGTGTTTTCGCGACTGTTGTCTTTGCTTAAAATATTTTTGAAGGATAGAAATATTTCTTATCCTTTATGTCTTAAAACACGTGTTTGGTAGGGGGTGACAACCATTATTACCATGAGTATATGTTATCTATTTCACACAAATTTTACACGTTTCGAACTTTAACTTAATGCGTGTATGGATTGTAAGTGAGTGAGTTTTGCTCGTTGGATACACTGAAGAAGAGCCATGCGCCATTTGAATCAGCATATGTTGAAGATGAGGGTTGCATAAATTTTATCACTTCGCCTTTAGAACAGATCGTCAATGCAACAAGCGCACATCATACCACTTGACATCCGTAATAATAGGACATAAAACAAGGAAACAAGGAAAAATTGCGTGTTAAGGAGGACAACTGACCCAAATTCATGAAACCATCTTAATGGACGAAAACCCCAGCTTTTGACCTATGCTCAGATAATTCTTGTAATGGCCCTAGATATGGGACAAGGGCAAAATAATACAAGGACATGCTCGAAATCCAGGGTATTTATGACTTTGCCAACCTCCGTCAGATATCTTGGATTAACTCCTGTGCTGTCATATCGAGGTTGGTGTTTTGACCAATCAGTGGAGCGTTCACAGTGAAAGTTTGCGTCCAATCATGAGGCAAGTCTCCCAACTTTCGGAGAAGTAAAGACATTTCTGGGATGTCGTTGCGTTTATTTGTGAACAATTACTTCCCTTGCTTATTCAACCTCTTATTCAAGGATTGTGTCATAACCTGATTTTGTCCTACACGTAGGACATGACCGGATTTTGACCTACACGTAGGATGAACTAACTTTTGTCGTTATTTGATAGGCCCAATTTTAGTTAGGAAAGCTTCTTTACTAGGCGGCCTAGTCCGGTAGTTGTAATTTCTTATTCTCTAATTGTTATCTTTCATAACCCATTAAGAAGAATAGATTCCGGAAAAATCTAATACATTGTACTTACACTGTGGAAGCGTTGTCACTTTCGTGTTTGATGATACCACAACCTGGTCATTGGCAACGCCATCCACAGAGATCAAATATTGTGTTCTCGGTAGAAGATTGGTCATTCGGAACTCTGCTCTGGAGTTAACTGGTAAAGAGTCAATAAATACCAAGTCTTTAAAAATGTCAAAAGGACAGAGCGCACGCAACAACACATAAATTAGGTAAGAAGATAACAATACACGCATTTGTAATGTTTTATCTCAGCAGAAATTGGCACATGGTGGGTGCTACAGAGTACTGTTCGCCCATTAAGGTGTATTGGGACGGTCAACTTAGATGATGATGATGATGATGATGATGATGATGTGGACAATCCACGTATTTGTAATGTTTTCTGTGAGCGGAAAATGGCAAGGTGTAAAACTCTTTGCCTGTTTGTTACAAGTAGTGTTGACCAATTAAGGCACTTGGGTGAAGATGACGAACATGATGATGACGGCGACGATGATGATGATAAGGAGGATAGGGACAAGGAGCATCCTATCAGAAACATACCTGAAACATGTGCACAGAAATGTTCAAAACGAACATCTGGAATTCTGACATCCAGTGCATTTCAGATTGGTGTATAGACTATTTGACTATTTAACTTTCTATGAAAGAGACATTATATTACTTAAATCATTATCAAACTTATTTATTGGGAAAATGACAAGTATGGTTAGTATGTCCATTGTATTGTACTCTGGACCTGGGGGTTTTGAAACATGGGATTTGACAAGGTGTGCATTTTCAACCATCGTACATCTCACCTGCCGGAACACTCTCCGAAGTTGACTCAGGAAATCCAGCCCTCGTGTACTTAAAAATGTAACGATCAACGTTGAAGACTAGAGCCGTGCCTATGTCCCATATAATTGCGGAGCTCCCAATGACAAGAGGAATGAGTTTGATATCTGAAACTTAATTGCATTAGAAATAAGGACGGAACAGCAAAAACCACGTTTCTTCTCTAGTAACTCCGCAATAACATTATCCTCGAGCAGTAGCACTCACAGGCGTCTTAGCCCCCCAAATGTCGAGCTGAAATGGTCAGGATTCGGGCAGCAGGCGAGCCTGTGTATACCTCAGATCCTTTTTTAACTTTGGGGTTTGTGTAATTTTAGCTGCCAATTGGGCCCCGCCAAAGTAGCTTCAATTCGGCCCCTCGGTTCCTATAAACAGGACCTGTCTACAGGATCACAGAAAGCAATGTTTCTTATCTGGCTTTGCTTGGTAATACGCAGCGTATCCGTAAAGGCCTATAAAGCCATCGGACATCGATTGTCATTTCTCCGGCATGAGTAATTTTCACGTGAGGCATACGAATTTTCTGCCGGTCACGGAAAGAGACAAGTAAGTATGGATTTATTGGGTTGATTTATTTCCAGACTCTGTCCCTAACCCAGTATACCAAAAATAATATGCAGTCTTATATAACATTAAATCCATGCACAAGATGAATGCTCAAAGCTTTTCAGGTACTTACTCTGATGATTATTACAATGTGCAATTCACACCTGTCCAGGGAATACACAACCTAAGCAGCCAGTTAGGTGCTAGAAGGTTAACTTTCACATCTCCCTCGTGTTCCGATCAGGTAGCCTATTTCAACTGGATGGACTGAGGCAATTAACGAACAAAGCCAATGCGACACCACTGCCATAGTCAGTGTCTCAGTGCGAAGCAGGGGCAAATCTTGTCACCCATTCAGGTAAACGTAATGACAGGGTCCGACGTTGTTAAGTTCTCAAGCTCGTAACCTGCGTGCGTTGCCCAAGAGAACTCGAGTTCTAACATCCGTTAAGGAAAAATGCGAATCGCAGATTGGTTGTGGACCAGATCGGGTTGTCAAGGTCTATGGTCAACAAGGTTCAGCCTTACTCACACTGAGACACTGACAATATGTGAGTGATGTCCACCTTGGTCAAGTGACTTTACTCAACAGTTGCGTCATTTCGCCCAACTATAACCTGGTACCCGGCGGGTTTCTCTATGAATTTGAATTTGAGCCTACGACACTGGTTGTATATCATCCAACGAACATAGCCTGTACTGTATGGGTGTGATAATAATTCCTTTTGTGAGCATACCACAGCAAGTATGAGGGATTTTATAAATTCATCAACAGAATGAGGTCAATATTTACACTATCAAGCAAACATTTTAAATGAAGAAGCTTGAATGTTACCCATAGGTTTCGTTGTGATGTTCAATGCGGTCACTCGACTTTCATAAAAAGTGTTCGCATAAACAACGACTTTATACGTTGTGTTTCCATTCAGATTTGAGAAGAGTGCCTGGCTGATGGAATGGGCTGAAATATAACATAACAGATCCTCATCGTTTGGGACGATAGAACAAACACGCCTAATTATCATCTAAATATCTCCCAATTTCATGCTGTGAAAATAGTTGTAAAATAACACTGATGTATTATATTTGTTAGCTACCGACGAAAACAACAATCAAGCGTGCTGATTGAAATTGTGAAATAATAAAGTGACTGACTGATTTTGCGATTTTACGAGACTTTCAACAATCCTGAAGCCATGTCACTAAAATGTCAACTAAATCACTTTGGTGTAAGGGCAGCAAGAACGTATTTGAAGAGGATTCTAGAAAACAGCTGACGAGCCACTCGGCCTTCAGACTAACCAAGGCGATTTTGAGGGAGTTCGTGAAATGTAACAATCGACGTGAATTGTGAAAGAAATCGACGTGAATTGTAAAAACGACGTACATTGCAAAAATAGGTTACGTGCATTGTATTTTTGCTGCGCATTTAACATGAACTCAGACATTCATTCTAATGTAGATCCAAACGATTTGATGACAGTATGTACTCAGTTTTCATTAATTTTCATTGTTTTCATTACCTGCTGCAACCACACTTGAATACGAAGGAAATCCATATGATATCAAATCAACAGCATAAGTTGAGATGTTCATTTTTTCATCCATTTCCAAAGCAACATGAACGTAAGAGGACCCTAGACTCAACACTGTCACTATGGGCGCTGAAAATTCAATGATTCAGATTGACAAATTGTCACGTTCAGTTTTTGGTGGGGCTGGAAGATTTTCAAACATAAGATGTAATGTGCAGACATAGAAATAGATTGCATGAGTCAAGAGAAAAAATACAAAGATTGCAGAAAGATATGTAGTTTCCTGTTTTTAGTTTATAGTTTTGAAATGTCTCATGAAGATATTATTGCAAACATTCCCATTGTCCTCATTCTCCCACTTTTAACTACATTTAATATTTCTTTACTTGGCCTGTGCAAAAGATTCTTAATTGATACATCTCATACCTAAAAACTGAAAAAGGAGATAGTTGGTCGACAATTATCTGAGGAAAAATAGATTGTTTCATGCCATAGAGTAAAAGTAAGTTTGTAAGAACAACTTCAAGTTCGCCACCCCGAAAAACAAATGGTACAACATACACATTTCATCCTGGGGACGACATTATTAAAATGATATATTATCGTACAGTTGCTTGTCATGATGGATAATATACTACACAAAAAAATTACTCTGGCGGTTAAAATCACCTATATTTTGTTTACTAGATTACTGGACAGAGAGCTTTATGGATCCAAGCAGTGCCAAAACTCACCGACAAATGTTGTACTGACTTTCAGTCTCACTGGGTTCCCTATGAATCCAACAGCATTTTTGTTGTACGCCAACACGTCAATTGTATATTCCGTGTCCATCTTCAATGACTTTATCTCAAACTCTGACTGAGGCCCTGTTAACACATTTACATATGCCTTTAAATCTCAAATGGTTTAAATCTCCGAAAGTTTGAAGCTAGAACAAGGTACAAACACACATGTTCTTCAATTCAGCATGATCTTTTATCTTAAATTTACCGTCAAGGTTCAGTTCCCGTTGGATGGTCCTCTGCATCTTCTCAGCAGTGACCAATATTCCAATATCCTATTATATGGTCCTTGGTATCGTCTCAGCAGGGACCAATATTGCAACATCCCGTTGTATGGTCCTCGGAATTTTCCAGCAGTGACCAATATTCCAACATGCCGTTGTATGGTCCTCGGCATCTTCCCAGCAGTGACCAATATTCCAACATCCTGCTGGACGACCATCTTCCCACTAGTTGCCAGCATTGCAACATCCCTCTGGATGCTATCTTCTCAGGAGTGGCAAATATAGCAACATCCCGCTGGACGGTTATCTTCTCAGCAATGACCAATATTGCAACACCATGCTGGATGGTCATCTTCCAAGCATTTGACAATATTGCTCCATCTCGTTGGATAATCCTCGACGTCCCAAAGATTCCCAAAGTAACCTGAATATGCATGTTAGACTAAGTGATTCTCACCCGCTGGAACAGTTTCCGTCAATTCCGTCTCGTCTCTGCCTGAATAACTGATCTCAAAATCTGTGACAGTAGAGCTCGCCGTAAGGTGAACCGCCAGTAAGATGGTTGTCAACGTTACATTTCTCACATCAACCTTGAAAACTGTTGGTACTGAAATATAGATTGTACAAATGGTAAATTACAACTGCTTAAATAACAAGGTGGTCAACTCAATAAAGTGAGAACAAAATCATTCGTTATACGACGTTAAGGATGGTTGTTTTAACTCTCGTCCATTTGCGGAATATCGCTCCTCTTCTGTAAAATTGGTTAGACGCTATTAATCTCTCCAGTAGTCGTTGATTGTGTTCGTTGTAAAGACAAAATATCGGTTCATCTATAAACAGAAGTCGCTTTCATGACTTAGTTGGTTCTTTTCCTTTATCAGATTTACTATTGCCGATGCTTCATGTACATATCACGTTGTCTTAAGACGACGTATTCAGGTGTCAGTGACTTAAGATACCCTTGTCCCACTTCCAATCGGATTTTGCAAAGGAACAAACATTCAGAAAGTGGATCTATTACGACTGAGTTTATAAACAACTGACCTTCCACTTCAGTAGATACTCGGAATCTGACTGGGCCACCTTTAATTGTCCCCGTGGTTCTGCCGTAAGCTTGTATATTGATTAAATATTCTGCTCCGCTTTCCAGAGATGACAACGAGATGCTTGTCACGGGTTCTTTTTAAGAAAGATAAGTCACAAAATATGATAAAACGGAAAAGGTCATAAACTATATGCCAAGGTCAAGGCTATTTTGCAGTCAATACAGGACGGGGGATAAACGGGGTATATTCTAGTATGCATATACACATGCGCTTTAAACGACATCTAAAACATCTTTTCTGAAACTTCCTGGCCATTTGAACCTAACCGACCCGGAAGTATCCGTGACGGGCAAGGAGTAAAGACCATACAAAAGAATTGTCTGACTCTCCCCCCCCGCCTGCCACACACGCACGCACAATCGGGGTAAGTTGACGCACTGCCTTAAACAACATCGAGATATGTTTCAAGCAAATAGTGCAAGAGGCATAAGTATCATCATAAGATAAGCATGAAATTGTATACCACATCAATATAATATCAGCCAATGTTGAGGCCATTTTGCAGACAACACAGATTATAAACAACCTGTCAGCCCCACCCATGTAACACAAACTAAAAACCTGTTCTAACAATTTTAGAAGTTCCTACAATGTGACATTCCTTCAGAGGCGTGAAACAAATTATTGCAATATACCAAGGGAGACAAATCGCTATCATTAAACACTGCACACATTACATGTACATAAAGACATGTGTGTCATTCTTTCAGTCTCTTAACATACAAATATAAATATTTACATATAAGTTTTAAAAGATAAATTCTCTAAAACTACCAGCTCAATTCCAACTAATTTCAATTTGACAGAACGTATCCAATGTCGGCAAGGGTGAATTGCCCAGGTGACCGACACAGGTCCACAGGGCCTCTTGTTTTGAAAGACATGATTAAAGCAATCTGGAAGTGACTTCACTGTTTCATATGAAATGCATAAAAGCAGGCAAACAATGTTTTGTTTTTTATAGGAAATATATACCGACGTCGCAAAGACAGTATACAGAGAAAATATATCACTACCTTCACCAACTCCTATTTTGGGGGGTCTCTATTCATGAAAACATTATCTTACTTTCGTGGAGTTTCATTTAGTGTTCACTTTTTTTTAACCCTCTTCAATTAATATCTTCAAAAATCGCCAACATTTGTTGCTTTTACCAACTACCTCTGAAATACGCGGTATACTTTCTTTGGGACGTCAGTATATTTACATGAAAAGGTTGATAATCCGTTCAAGCTCAAATCTATGATTTCAAAATGGCAAACATACTAACCCTAACCCTATTTTTTGTATTTACTAAACTCAGTTAAATTGCTATTGGTATATCGAATATTAACCTTCATAATAGAGGACAACTAAACCAACTTATTCAAGTAGTGCACTAGTGCAAATAAATATCCAAAACCGGGCTGTATATCTGACGAGGAAACACAAATTTGTCAATCATGCACAAAATGACATTTAATATACTACTCAACGCACAACTGGGCTTTCCAATAACAAACCTGCAATAAGTTTCTGTCTGTGCACCGCAGCTCCGTTCTCTTTTGTGTAGCTGATGTAGAAATGTGTGATGTTATATCTCGGCTTAGAGGATACCTGTAGCTCAATCTTATCATTGGAAATCATGGTGACGGTGACGTCGAACTTGGAAACATCTGTATCCAAAATGGCTACACGAGATTATCACATTTTATAATAAGTATAAATTTATGACTTATGAGTTCAGTGTTGATAGTGATCTCAACAGCGTGCCATTGATTTCAGAACAAAAATCAGTGTCAAGATTATTTGATGTGATGTTTTCTTATTTCGAATCTTATCTTGTGATCCTGATGTCTCTAGCATTTCATCTATTCACATGTCGGGTAGAGAAGTTCTGTTCGTTCCAAAAATGCTGCACCTAGTTCAATATTCTATGCTACCTTTTTGAAGCAAAAAATGATTACACTTACCCCTTTTAACCAGCATTCTATCCTCATGTTTGTCAAGTTGGTCTTGCACTCTGGACATGGTTCGTTTAAGTTGAGATAACTTTCTGTTAAGTTTCCCCAAGTCACTCCGAAACTTTTCCACGGTAACCTCGAGGCTTTCTCGCTTGGAGTTATCGGCATTTTCCTTCCTTAACGGTTGAGAACGAGTTGTATGAATCAATAAACAAGTTATGGAGACTATAAGAAGAACGAGTCGAGCTGTCATCTCCATGTTGCCAGTGTATGTAACTGTGTCGCTTTCTTAATTTTCCTGGTTTAGATAATCAATGTAACATCAAGTAGAAATATAGTGTCAATTGTCGACATCCTGCACTTTACAACACTCGACTGGGGTTTCAATGAGCAACACTTGGTGTTGTTAGGCCAAAGGACACTTTCTTTCCTGTCTGTTATAGTGGCAATCTGTTTAACCTATGTTGACCTCTTCTCGCGTTAATAACCTTTCTCGCAATGTGACCTACACTGTATGTAATTCAATGGCTTTTCATCAATCCCAGTCTTATCAGAAGCAATCAGTTGAATATCGTTCTGACAAAAAGAAACGTTATCAACGACGAGCAGTTTACAGGAAAGATGCAAGGTTAAATGTTGCAATTTACGAGCATCCACTCCTTTAAGTGACTGCATGAGATTGTTGAAATATAACTAATGTAGTGGTTTACAGTATATTTTATGTTACCCGAGATCAGTTAACAAAGATAACGTGCAATATTATTATTATTATTGTGTGTGTGTCCATATCGTCGCCGAATAGATCCTGTTACTATTTTGGGTTACGCCCCGTCCGGGAATCGAACCTGCGCCCATAGAGTCAGTCACTCATCGTTAACACTTTCAGATAAGCAATCTATGCTTGCCACAAGCAAGGGCGAGGTTGCCTTCTCACTGTAGATTACGAACTCTATATTGCATTAGAATTACATCTTACATCGGATGCCAAGACGTAATCAGAGATGGTCGACTGTTGTTAATCTTTTTACACTTATTTCTGTAATCTGCAACCTATATCAAACTGTCCTACTGCTGAGACTGCGCCAAGGCGCTCGGTTTGAAATGAATTTAACGGCGTTCAAACCACCAATGACCGCTTTCAGCATGAAAACACAATATGATTATCTCCTAATTTAACACAAAATACTTCAACCTATTGTCCCGCTAGGGAACACATATCCAACTTTGAAGAACTTCTTTCAACTTTAAATCAATCCATTTTCAAAATTGCTACTTTGTGCAGTATTTTTCGAACAATTGAGTGAATTGAAAACTGGTTGCAGTAATATGCTATTCAAACAAGTAATTTCAAAGACTGGCGGAGAGTTATCTTTCTTGGAAGTAGTCAGTGGAACATGGCGCCGATTCAGGCATGAAGCGTTAAACGGCATAGGGTATGAGCCAAGGGGGTCGCGAAGGCGACTTGGGTCATCACAAACACTTGTCTAGCGAAGATGATTTTACTGCCGCTTTGCAAAAGTACTGTGAATATAGACTGACGTGCAAAAGAAACGATATCAAATGATTTCATTTTCTGTTCTTTGAGTCTATATGTCATAGTTGATCAAAAGATGCTTGGATTTCAGTGAGAGTCATTTGACTGACATCATGTCATATCACCAGTGTGTGACATTATTCAGTAGTCTCTCAAAATCTTGGTATCGTTTTCTTGCACCTCAGTATAGTTGGTCCAAGATGGTCAATCTGTTCATGAGAACTTATTATAATTCACCGCAGTTATCACAGTTTACGGCGTCTGGTACATTCATTTGTCGAAAGATTGTCGAAAAAGATGCAAAATCCTAATGAAACCTTTTCCTACCACTTGCTTTAACCATGCATACAATTCATACAATATTTCACACCTCTCTCATCATTTCGCCACCTTGACATATTCCAAAACTAACCAGAACTGAGTTTATTGATTGATTGCGCTTGGCGTCCATGCCTTGCGAATGTTCATTTTTTAAATTATAAATCTGTGATTTGAACACCTGTGTATGTACACAACGCCTTTCTAAACAACTGCTTTCAGCATTATTTGTTCATTTTGTTACGCAGTTCTATGAAGAATAATTGCATATTTGCAAAATTGATTGCGTATTTACGCAAATATGTGGCTTATCGTTAGCACTGAATTGATGCATCACACACTTTTGCGAAATTAATGGGTGAACTGCGAAAGGTCAAATATCTTTCTAAACGCACGTGTTCGTGTTCCTGACCACAATATATGTTTGTTGTGTTCTGCACTAAATAAATACACTGTAGATTAGACATAATGAAACTGCATACCTAATTAAATAACGATGTAGCCTCTTTGTACTGGTTGGGATGATGCAGTGTTTAGGATGTCGGCACAGGGATGTGCCAGCCTTGGCAATCATGGTTCGAATCCCGACATTGGAGCCTCACACTTGCATAGCATTGATGACACCGTTGTGATTGGCTGAAAGATTGTCGAAAAAGATGTAAAATCCTAAATCACTCGCTCACTTGGTCCTGTTCTGAGTAGATTGTGCAAGACGAATATATTTTGAATTTTCAAATAAAGATCTTAAAACTGACCACAAGAAAATCGCAGTGCCTTGATCTGGTACATAGAGGTTTTCACAGAGGTTCTAATCCCTGATAGGTCCATATGACAAACAAAAAGAGTTTTACACTAAATATGGGAACCCTTTCTCTGATTCTACAGCCTATAATTATGCGGAATTAATCTTGATTCAAAGAATTTCGCCCGTCCAGTATTTTCCTTGGTGGCTGCGGTTTGAGTCCCGCCCTGGGCACCTCTTATTCAATCCAGAGTGACAGGAGTGCCGACACCGACGTGATGTTGGTGAGATAGTGTTGATGTCGCTGCCCAGTCAAGAATATGACCTCACAGTGAGTTCACTGTGACGTCACATAAGGGTTCACGGTGTGATGTCACAGTGAGGTCATTTTGTAACCTCATAGCGAGATCACAGTGAGCTCACAGTGTGACCTCACGACGTGATCTCACTGTTAGCTCTCTGTAACCTTCATACATCATACTGTGAGCTCTCCGTGAGCTCACTGTGACATAACAAGCTTTAGGTCACAACCGTGAGCTAACTGTGAGCAACTTGTGATCTCACTGTGACGTCTACGTGAGGTCACGTCTTGACTGGGTGAACTATTGCCGAAAACCACGTACAATCCCGAATCACTTACTCGTGACCGGACACCACGAAATGAGACACTTGGTGCAAAATTGACATTTTGAGGTTTTAATATATTTGCAAAGAGCACACGACAACCTTTCGCCTGATACATCATGCGTTGTTGTAGCACAAACATTGTTGAAGTTATGAGGACAATTGTAACGCATTTCTCCACAACCATGAATTTGACAAGCCTGAGAATAACGAGTTTTAAGATTGGCTCAATTGGTCAATAAAAGGTCCATACCAACCAGTATCCTACTTTGATTAATACCGAGAAAACACTAAAAATAAGTTAATAACAGATATATAGTATACATTGCATAAAAGATAGTTACAACATTTAAGATGTTTAAATCCCAAATATGTGTTTGCAGAATGTTAAATGAATTACATGTAATGTGATTACTTATAATTAAATAATTATTTTGTATAGCCATGAATTTTCTGTTGTCTGTTTGAGGTGATTACCCGAAGACAATTAAATCTGTAATGCTTGAGAACCGTCGGGGGTGAGTAGTGATCACATTAGTGTCATACAGGTTTTATTATTTTAATGACTAATTCATCGGTCCTTAGTTAAAGATAGGAACCAGAAAAGCGAAAAATAAAAGTATGTTTAGAAACTAGAAATATTCTCGTCTCTAGCGAATACATTCCTCTAGAATTTTGCGAAGTAATTTGCGCTAGATTGGGGTGACACATTACGATCAGCGTGCCATTGTTTCACTTGACGTGAACGAATGGCGGGAGTGATACACCACATTCGAAGTCAATTTTAGGTGTTTTGATGAAGTGTCAGCCTCATTTAGGTAGCTTTGGTTGATACTGTAAGTGTTGACGAATCCAATTCTGCAATAATTTGTTTTGAGTATTTTCAAGGTGATTAGCTTTGAGAGCTGATTACTCAATATCTACCTCCGCCCCTACGGACTCATTTCGTGCCGGCGGGTCACATTTATTTGATTGGGCAAACACCTTTATAGTGTCAAATCTATAGTGTGTTATTCATTTAACATGGCTTATAATTTCTCTGATCGTAGATTAATCTTCCGTCGACAATTTTCTTTTTCAATAACCAATGTATTTAAACAAAGCAATAAAATACATTTCCGCCGGCGATTTATTACACCAAATTAGTATGTCTGCTCTGGCGCATTATACAAAATGCCGAAGTTGGAGATACCCTTCAGCATAGCGTCCATTCTGGATTACCAGACGCACTTGGCATCGGCAGCACGCGAAAGTTAGGAGAACACAGATGAATCTCACCAGAAAATATGCAAGTTGCTTCTTTTTCGTCGGTTTCAGTCAATTTTTACCATGAACAAAAACAATGTCCGTTACGTATACTTTTTATATTACTACGTTAACATTTAGTTGTAGTATGATGTGTGCTAAGCACGAGCTTTTTTGGTGAGGAGCGCATAGCGTAAACACGATGTGTTGGAACGATTTTTTGCCTATTTTCTGGGATGATCAGTAAAAACGTTTTAGGTGAACTGCATCCAAAACGGTGGTCACGTGAATCTTTGATGTCATTCAAGTCTAAAATAAAATTCTGTTACAGCGAATACTGAAAGTCATAATGTGTATTCATAATAAGCAGATAATAAAAGAACACCCCTCTTTGCAATACAGATTTTTAACGCCTTTGTCCAGTGCAGTCTGAACTCACAAGCTGGACCCTGTCCAAAGCTGCGCATTCGCTACGTTCTAGGCCCTGCGTATGACGACCGTGTCCTTCATTCTGTACTTCGCGTGAAGGAGGTATTCATGTGGTTGTCTCAGCTGAAACAATTATTCGCCCGTGTCTCTTAAACATCTCTGCCATGATTCGATGGCTACCATTGCAGGGGAGTTAACCCTGTCTTTCTGGACTACTTTTAACACATGACATGATTGCCTCCATGGCAATGATACCATTAATATATATATTTACGAACATAATGTGTGAAGATATATTAGTGCCAAATGTGTGCACGTAGCCAGCCCCCGTAATCCGACACCCGTTAATCCGATACCCTCGTAATCCGACACATATTTTGGGGAACAATTTCTATTTTTGTACATGA
>JAUELE010094612.1:0-14876 GCA_031471655.1 Diodora aspera
CTTAAAGCTCAGCCTAAGGGCTAGTAAATCCGCCACTGGTGAGTTGTAGAATAATGTACTTGTTTAGAAAAATATGAAACGTAAAAGTATGTAAAATTGTACAACTGTCAAAACATCGAATGTGTTTGTATTTGGACAGCTTTATGTTGCCTTTGTGACACGCTTGTCATTGACAGGAGGATGTGGTTAGCACTGAGAGTGATCACGTGTTGATGGACCTCGGGTTCATCCTTGACAAAGATAAACCAAAGAAATCGGACAAGAAGGCTCAAAGAATCTGCATCATGGCACCAGGCCTCTCAGCTTCAGAGATTCCCGTTCCAGAGTCCATGAAAGGTGAATTTGTTTTTTTTGTGTTCCAAATAAGAAGCAAACAAGTAACAGCTAAACATTTAATAGAAACGTATACAACTACATACATAAAAACGGATGTCTGCTTTTTTTCAGATCTTGTAATAGCAAGGATTGACTCGATGCGTGCTACAGAACAGCTTATTGTCAAGTGTGCTGGGGTTCTTGATCCCCCATTCACCAGACAAATGCTGGAGGAAGTTCTTCCACAAGCCAATACTCTCAAAGTAAGCTCGTCCCTGAAGAGACTCTTTGAAAACGGGACGTTTGAATGCAGCAACATAAGCCCAGTAACGACCATTTTCGGAAGAGCGAAAGAGGTAGATATATTATTATACAGAGAGAGAGAGGAGAATGTTTGTTCTCGATTTGGCCAAACTACATCATTGTGATTATATAATATAATTCTTTCTATGCTAATATAATCAACGAATCCAACACATTGTAATAGCGGCGCAGCCCTGTCAAACTCAGGTATCTGGTAGAAGGTTTTGAGATAATGGGGAAAACGTTTTCATTTTCTAACCATTGCTTCAGATACAAGGTATTTAATTTGTTGTTTCTTTGGCATTTATTGGTGGAATGTTTCAAGAATTTGACAGGACATGCAGGACACCTTAGTCATGATGTTCTTGATGCTAACTCATTTTTGGGTGACAGTCGAGTCACAAGACTTTGATAGAACTGCGATGATATCAGTATTATTAACAAACAATACCCACATTGATATTGGAACATTGTGCTGAAGGCATCCCACGTAGGAGAGTGTCGCTGTCCCAAAACGGACCAGGACCAAACCGAGAACGTCCTGTGCAACCTACTGCGATTCAAACACAACCTGCTGAGGGACACAGCTCGGGAGATGTTGATGGGGAAGCAGAGACACCACCTGCATCAGAAGGCGGCAGTTTTCTTCGAACTACGGATCAAAGAGATGAGGAAGGACGTCCCGTTTCCACTGTTTGTCCAGAACAGCATCGACCTAATCACGAAACAAGAAGGTAAAATTGACGCCATTGACTAAAATCTTCTTCGAATCCTTTGAAGGATTCCTTCCTGTGTTTGACTGTTTTGCAATTTTTGCATATTGTTTAGTGTATTAATCTTATTTATTGCACAGACAACCCCAATTACCACTGAAGCATCTTGCCCTGGGTAAGACAAGGTGCTCTAACAAAGCTTAAACAAAACAACAAACTTGTTGTTGGGGTATAATGCGGAATGGTATAAATGGAAATAAATTGTACTCGGGAATAAAAAATGTTGTTATTCCTAATGCTGAAATGATCCCCGAATTATGATTACCGAATTAGGATCCCGACGCTACTATTCTTTTGACGGCATGCTAAAAAAAGACCTAATTTTAAAGAGTTGTAATCAGAAGCACAACATTTTTAATTGTAAGTTTATAAAACTTGAAAGTGAATAAAACCTCGACAATTTCGCGATGCGAAACACTTCAACGTTTTTCATCGAGTCTTTAACATTTCAGATAACGAGGGAAAGGTCGCTAGCAATGAAACAACATCTGAGAGATTTAGGACGATTCTCAAGTCCGGGTAAGAATAGAAAAGGTCTTTAAAGTAAAACACTTACGTAAGTTTTTCTCATCGACGACGAAAACAGCAGCATCAAGAACCAACTACATGACAACATGTCAGTTTAATGTCGTGTTGCTTCTTTTATCGCCAATTAATTTAGAGTAGCCTACTATGTCCAAAAATATATACATATGTGATTATGTGTCTATATCGGGAAAACTCCATTTATTGTCCTTTACTGCCACTAGATTTTTGGTGCTATGTTTTGGTTATAGTATCCTCAAAACGTATACCTTGTGTTATATGCATGAATGAAAGGGTATATTTTTTATAAAGATTAAGTCTTATGGATAATGATACAGATACATATTAAGTAAGTAAATACAATGGCTTTAAATTGCTAAAACTGAATATTAGGCTTCATGCATTACGTCCAGATACGATCTTTTCAGAAAACTGTTTAACCAAATCATAGATATTTATACCAACGAAATTCCCGGTAAGTCCGAATGGATATGTCGGTCCTTATGCTACAACGTTTGTCTCTAAACTGCTCGTAACGTCCGGTAAATTGGTCCTCATCGAGCTTGGGGGAAATCCAAACAACCGTTACATACAACTGTGACGTCAGTACTGTTTAACTGGACCTTTTAATAATGACTTCAAAACTTCACACAACGGTATATAAATCATATTCGCCCAACACTAATGAATTATTTTGAAGTATGAAGTACATCTGTATATGAATGATGAATGCTCCGCGTAACAGCTTCTTGAATGACGAATATTCAATCATAAATGACGAAATTTAAAGGATGAAGTATGCCCCGTATGACGCCTGTCTTAGAGTACACAGTATTGTCGGACTAATGGAAAGAACCCGAATGCGACACCTAAAGCATCGATGTCTTTCAGTGAGATGTACCCTCACCTTCACATCATCCTGGATGGAGCAGTGATACACAAGAGCAGGAATGCCAGTTTGAAGCAACTTCTACCTGCGTACGAAAGGATTAGTTTCCATTATGAAGCGGCTGACAACATGATGAGCTTGCTGGGTATTCAGACCGAAGCCTCGCTGGTTGCCATCGTGCTCAAGAACAACGATGAGGTAAGTTGAAGACCGTGTTTCTTGTCTTTACCATACATGTACCAGCATTGAAGAGCAGATTTGGCAGTGATGTTTCTGTAGGAAGTATCTGTTTATCCTTGTGATGAGCTTCAGACGAGTATACAATAAAGAAAGAATAATTCAGCTTTTGATTTCAGCTTGTTTCTCTTTTGAGTCTTTGGTGTCTTCACCAAAAAGAACAAAAGCAAGTGTTCATACTTATCGCTTTGGTGAATGCAATTGTTGTTTTTTTCTCTGTTTTGTTTTTGGTTATTGCGTGTCTGAGTGTTTGCAAATTTCATTAATTGTAAAACTCGTATACAGTCAACATATTATGTTTTTTAGAATTTACATGTATTTAGGTCCGTGGTATGGATAATATTGTTTGGATACAAGGCTACCTAATAATAGTCTTTAACTCTTGTGCTTTTCTGTATGATGGCTTCATACCCAAAGTTTTACGTTCATATTCTCATTGTATCCACATTTACATGTAATGGTAACCCATTTTTGTACTCGTCGTCAGGCTCTGAAGTGGATCGAGAAAGCTCACAGCACCTTCAACAAGCTTGTGGGGTCTTCCAACAGACAAGCTGACTTCGTGGCCAATTGTAAAAACATAGAGGCAGGGCTTCTGAGATTGCGAGGAAAGGTGAGGACTTGACAGTTTATTTGAATTACCATAACAAATGGCGTCGAAACCATTTTTAAACGACACTTTTGTTCACTGAGGTTATGTTCTGCACTCCTGGAAGCTCACACCCAATTTTGGTCCCAGAAATAGTTTTACAACGTTGGAACCAGGCAAAACCCTAATCAAATAAATACTGGAGCAGATTGTTTTCTTGTTCTGAAGAACTCCCACTTTAGTTAAAACATCACAATGCATAAATATCACTCCAGAAAGCACTAAAGATTTGATCTATAATTTCTGTCTATGAATATATAGTTACTGAGCCCCTGAGATGTTACAAAGTAATGAGGAACTTGTAATGTTTACCATGGAACTTTTAAGAGCGTGGGTGTAATCTACTGATGTAAAGTCTGGAAATGCTCTTTAGCAAAACATTTCATGAGACAAAATGGATAAATGATAACTTGGCACTTCCTTTTTCATTGAATAGACAATTGAAGCTTCAAGCTTCTCGAGTCATCGTCAACCCTTTAAGCATCTAAAGGTTAAACGTTTGCCCATGTTGACTTCCAGGCTCTACACCAGAGTGGTCAGAAGACCGAGTCCAGAGAATCTCTGTCTAAAGCTGCCAAACTTCTGGACATCCCTGAACCAAGGAGCAACATCAGCACTCGGTTCCAGCTGTTCTTCCTCAGATTATCCCGCTTCCCCCAGTTCATATACTTCACCAAGGGAGGATCGGTCAGGCAACTCAGGTGGGCTGCACATCAGAGATCAGTTTCTTTTCAGGCTGAATATTGTAGTGAAGGGTCTGGTTCAGTGCAGCTTAGCACTGACTCTCACCATTAACCAAGGGGTCATTTTGCTAGTTTCTTTGTAAATAAAGACCACAAAGTATTTTGTCAAGGGGTGTGAAACTCTTGTGATCATTATTTACTGTCCAAAACTTGAAGTGGGATTCATTGCATCCTACGACGGGATTGGTCAGTTTGCTGAACTTAAGATCCTCAAACCTTAAACTTCAGATGGTTGAGAGATGTAAATAAATCAATTTTATATTGGCATTGATTTGAATTGAATTGAATAACATTTAATGTCAAATTATATCGGCATGTGGCTCGAGGCTAGGGTTGGGCCACACCTTCCCTGTGGTCTTGCCAAAAAAGAAGTCCTTATAGTTTAGGGCCGCAAATTAGGTTTTAAGAGACCATTTTCAAAACCATTTCGGAGGCATATAGAAATGACTGGTAATCTTTTGTAAATGTTGGGATTCATGCATCATACGACGACGGGATTGGCCAGTTCGCTGAACGTACGTTCTGCAAACGTTAGACTTCAGTTAATATAGTTAATGACTGGTAATCTTTTGTAATATTTTGGGTTGCATGCTATATTAATCATTCTTCTTCATCCTTACGCTAATAACTTCTCTATTTAAACACTGAACCCGGCTGTCGTAGATTAATGTGAGTCTTCTACCTTACATAGTCAGGCGAGCAGAAGGCAAACAGAGAGAAGCCATCTACTTGGTGATCTGTGCAGACTTCACAAGGACTTGGACAACAAAGATATGCTCACTCTGGATGCCTGGCGACACTCGGCGAACATCATCGGCAAGAATGTCAACATTCATCAGGTCAAGTATAGAGTACAACAGTATCAGACAGTCTGTGGGTATGATTTAAACACTGTGCGCATTTGGGGTTCGTTCGTTTCGAACTCCAATGTGAGATTGTGTTTTTTGCAAACCCAAATGACTAATGTCGTTGGGAAAATGTGTCATTGCCAAATTGGTGACAGACTGGGATTTCGGCAAATAACATCATTACATGGATGGTGTTCTTTTATTGCTACATCGGTTATAGATTGCGTTTTCGGCAAATAACATCGGTTGTCATCATACATGAGAATGTCAACATTCACACAGTCAAACAATGTAAGAAAAGTAATGTTGTTTGGATGCGCTAGCCACAGTACGCATCTATAGTCGTCTTTTGTTGAAATTGATTAAGGAGTGTTTCACTTTTCATCGCAAAATACACAGTTTCCCTTTTAACTCTTTCTGATTTAGGATTATTAGGATGCATTTCCTGTCTAATTTTAACTGCTGTTGGGGAATAAATTATTATTTGTATTGTATTTGGATCATTGTGCGAATATATTTCGAGTCAGGACAAGACGTTTGGTGGGTTTAACATTGGTTTTAAAGACATGTTCGTTTCCTTAGTTGGTGCAGTCAAAACAAGTCTAATAAGATTTGGATTCCTGACTACAATGACCTGAGTGAATTGATGTTATATTAGAAATATTTTTCATGAGTTTTTCGACTATATTTCCACGGGCGGCTGTAATAATCCTGGTATCTGTGTAGGTATTGGAGAGCTACATCCATCTTATAGCGGCGTGCAGAACACGTGGATGGACTGCCAGAGGGCATAGGTTAGAAAGTCAGCTGTATGCAACGTGAGTGATTCTTCATGTTAACACCTGTGAATCTTTGTGATATGAACATATGTCAGTATCATAACTAGGTTTGTGTTAGATATACTCAAAGTTTAGTTGGTCTCAAGAAAAGATAGAAACTTTGTTTCACGTCTTTACTGAGATCTTAGTAAATGGCCGTTAAGGTTCCGCTCCAGCACAGTTGGAGGTTTCTCAAATTGTCGAAATGTAAACGACGACATAACAGATTCATTAGTCCTGCTCAATGACCATTGGATTTTTACAGATCCCTTACGATCAGTCTTGATAAAAAAAATTATGCATGTCTGGGCTAGACGATTCCATGTTGAAATTCCGAGGTTTTGCAGCTAGTCTTTTGAAGGATCATACAAGAAAAACAATATTAAATATTTGCTAGACTGATGCTACTCTTGGGGTTGAGATGTAGCACTAGGATTTATATCTTTAAACTCCATCATAGGATCATAGGATCCTTTGAATGAAATAATTATGATCTCAAAGCGAAGCTCAAAATATAATATTATGTGCTGATAAATTCAACTTACCAGGATCCCCATCTTGAGTGTAGAACATCTTCTAACCTGCTAGCGCTTAACTGACAGCTAATGTTGTATTCCCCCTGGGTGTTGACGAATGTTGTGGATCGTACATTGTTCCAATAACTGCAGTAATAATGTTGAGCGCTTTGAACATGCTGCCGCATCAACTCGATAGAAGTGTACACATTACATATTTATCATCATTACATCTTTATGAAACATAGTTACTTTTGGATTAACGGAAGATAACAACAACAATTCTCATCCTGAATGACTGCCAGTTTCAGTTTCTTTCTATGTCGTAACGTGCATCATATCGATGTAGGTGTTGTGCGCGAAGTCAAGTCCTGCAGTATGATGACGTTAAAGATCTGGCCACAACTTTAGGAGAGAGCGCCCTCTTGTCTCTCAAGGATGGCAAGATCACACAGGCTGTCGACAGAGGTACGTGGTTCTACAACAGGTTATAATATTGATAGTTTCTGGGAGGCTTTTGAAAATATTACGGGGGGCCTCAAAGTATTTGTAGCCCAGGGGTCTACATGGTTTTACTCCTGCTCTTGACGCGTTCTTATTATTACAGTCCGTTTGATTCAATTTGAGACCGTTGAATGGCTCGCTAACTCAAAATCTAATAATTGCAGCAAAACCAATTTTTGCACAATGACGTAAAATCGACAGACCTACTCTGATGATTTTTTCATATTTTTGGATCCCCGAAGAAAAAAATTGTTTAACAAACGATCATAATTTTGTTGACATTCTTCGCCATTCCGTACTAGGGAGGGCCAGCCGCTCATAGAACAGCCAGGTGTGCGAGTTGCACGTGCGAAAGAGACGTGAGGCTTGCTGAGCAAAGGCACACCTGGCTGTTCTATGAGCGATTCATCGGTCTCAAATTGAATCAAACGGACTGTACATGACGCAAACCGTATAGATGAGAACGTTCTTCAGTCATAAAACTGATAAACAAAGATAACAAAATAATCTAACGAAGGTATATATGAGGCATTATATTTTAATCAGCAATGAAACACATGAACTGTTAGTATCTGGTGTGTCTTTCATGTCTGGATCACTCTTAGAACACTTGAGATGATATTTCACTTAACACTGATTCCAACTACCGTTCCTTCATTCCCTTTCATCAGTATATGTTCAATTTAAACTGAAATGATATAATGCAGATACTATTCATAACATCAGTTGTTTACGATTCTGATTTGGTGTCATGTTAGCCCAGGGTTGTTGTGTATATTGTATTCCCTGTTGCAGGCAAGGTGGCAGCTGGTATTGTTAGCGCTATGACTCATACTCGTCTGATCGTCCGCATCTACCCCATATTGGCGTTTGCTTACCTTGCAGCAGACAGGCAAGTCTAATGTCTGAACGTCTGCTTCATAATGAATTGCTTTTCACATGTCGCATTTAGTTTGTGGATGTGATCGGACACTACTGGGCATTCGTCAACATTGCATAAATCAAAACAAATTCATTTCGTTATTATTTATTTCGTTATGGACATTAGAAAGGTATGCGAACTCTGCTAAGTGGTGTTGTGTTCTAAGCACACATTTGTAAGCTTAACGTTTTATTGGTCGGTTTATTACAAGCCTTATTCAAACCGCTGAGATGTGGTGTTGCTAAGCGAATATATCGTAAGTTTGGTTCTCTATCAAAGTTTGGATGAAAAGATCACTATTATTGTATAGTGGCATCACAGAACGATAAATAGTCAGGTGTTTTAACTTGAGATATCTTTAAGTGAGAAGTCAATCCTTGTATTTCTTCAGACATGAGGACTGCATGGAGCTGCTGGAGAAACTGAAGGAGATTTATGTGGATCTGGAGGGCTGGGGTGTGGATCTGTGGAGTACCATAATTTCTATTGAACTGATATTGTCACCAGGTAGGGATAGATGTTGTTGTTGGGTGCCTCCATCGTAATACTACGATTTACCTCTCCAGTTGCCCTCTGTTGTTAGGAATGTATCTGCCTGTGAGTGTACAAGACCAATCGCTCCACGAAAAGTACGTGCTAGCAGTGGGGACAAGGGATCAGAGAAAGATTACTCGGAGCTCGTCTTTTTTCTATCTGACCTCTTTTGCTCATCAACTGCTGATCTGTACGCCTCGTGCACCTTGGTGCCTTTGTGAAGGGAAGAGCGACACTTGACCCCATCCATGGAGCTTTCCTCTCAGGAGTTGCTGTTCTGTATGTCTGGTACAGCTTGGTGCCTTTGTGAAGGGAGGAGTGACATTTGACCCCCACCCATGGCACTTTCCTCCTAGGATTTTTATCTGTACGCCTCGTACAGCTTGGTGCCTTTGCGAAGGGAGTGTTTTGGGCAGTATTTTGGGCACTCGATTGTCTGGACAGCCAGTTACTGTCATGTCCAATGTAGTTTGCACTGCTTCGGGATCGGGTGGATGCTGGGCATGTTGGATCGAACTAGTACTCTACAGCATGGATATGTTGCGCTATATAAGTCCACATACATACATACATACCTCTGTGTCCTGCCACTTGAGGTTGAGGTGTCTCATGAGGCATTTCGCGGTAAAGCTTCTTGAAATGACGTTGATAAACTGTCCAGTTCTCTTTTGCATCGAGTAGATGCAGTTGATGAATGCAATTCAAGTATTGCCTTAAAAGTCTTGAACTGCTGTTTAAATCGGTGATGATAACATACTGACGTGCAAAAGAAACTATACAAAAATTAATGTTCAAACCTTTTCAACCCCATGCCTTAATTTCACTGTTCATCAAATATCTCTGATGTCATGGATTGTCATTTGGCTCAATTCTGCTAAACCAAGCCAGTCTTGAATTGGTATCTTTCACTTAATTTGCAGTGGCGGATCCAGACTCTTCCCCCTGTTGAAAATCACATACGGGAAATTCTATATTAAAGAGTCCTCAAACCCCGGATGGGACTGACATTTTGCATGTTGGACCCCACCCCCTTCAAGTTGGACCCCTCCCTTTCCAAATCCTGGATCCGCCCCTGCATATTTCGATGTCTTGGTGTCGTTTCTTTTGCACATCAGTATATACTGTAACATAATGCCGTCACATATTCATATTCAGACATTGTGAAATAACACGACTTTTTGGTGTCGTGGCTACTTTTATTATTACCTGGCGCCATGACTGGATGAAGTCATAAGCTAGACAAACTACAGTTAAGGACTATACAATCCGCAGAGGCGTTACAAACTTTGGGAAAAAAGATTTTAACTTTTAACTTTTTAACATTTTTACAGGTAACTAATTCAAACATAATTTTAGCCCGTTCAAAATACATGATACGTTTATAAATGAGTTGAAGTCTTGTAACTGTTCAGCAAGAGACCTCGAGGCTTTCTTCACTCACCAAGTTTAATTTTGATTTCTTAGATATAGGCTGATTTTCTCGCTGAGAGAATCATAAGGACGTTCAATTTTCAGGTATACCCACTCAGACGTTTTTCATGTGTCTCAAGAAAGCCCACGTATCTCTGAAGAACTATGATGCAGCTGTTGGCGGAAATATTGCCAAATATTTAATGGGCATGTCTATTGCTCTCTGGTATGTACATATTGCACCGATCGACGGCCGAATGGCGACACGAATTAGATCTACGGTTTTAGAATTAGGGTTTACTGACAGTCATGTTGGTGGTGAACAAATTGCATATTTTGTCCATAACTTGGTGACGAATGGTTGCCTTTATTATTCTTCGATATCTATCTGGGTCGCCATTTTCGGTATGTCCCCTCTGGCGACATTTGTATTGGGAATAATATCATATGCTGAATATGTAGTATTAGTACCGTAACATTTCATTGAACACTCATTGAATACTGAGCGGTTTATATAGCGATGCTGACTTGAAGAATCCAAACCTCCGGTGCCAAAGGTACCAATTAAAATCCCATCTTTGATTACGTTTGACCAAATTTGCAGGTATGCACGTAAGAGCCAGTGGACTGATGCCCAGCCATGGTTTGAGTACTGGGAGAACTATGAGGTGCCGGAAGTTAACTACTTCACTATGAATGCCCGGATTAAAAAGTTGGAATATCTGATACTGGCCTTCACAAGAGGAATTGAAGTTGGTCATGAACGACCTCTGGAAAGAGTACATTCACAAATAATAAAGGTAGGGATTCTCTGAACTACAAGTTATCTATAGGGGACATTGGTTATCCATTAAGTAAACACCTGCATCTGCACCGAGGGAAAAGAGGACACCTAACAAAAAACTTTGAGAGACTCGAGAGGTTGTGAATTGGGATGAAGGTTGACTTAATTTAAGATATTTGTTAGTTTTTAGTTTTATGATACATTTCATAAGGCTTACCGTTTTAATTTAATTTTGGTCAGCTGCTGCTAATAGACATTTTGTCCCGAAAGGTTTACTTTCCAAGCACTCAAGTGACTTGTTTGAGTTTATTGTAAGACGTGCTCGCCTCTCTGGTATCATAACAGCATCTGCTTTGAGGTTTGTATATTTGCATTCCGTTGGGAATATGCATCTTTTTACTTTCCTGCAGTCTGGAAATAGCGTATTTACCATGTACATGGAATCAAATAACCATAGAGAAGAATAATTAATCAACTTGCAGCCCATTTCGGCTTGTTTAGGCTTTTTGGCAGAGACAGTTACTAAGTTATCTTCATTTCATCTCCAAGGAGTTCCCAAGGATGAAGAAACTGCTGAAGGCTGTTCCAGGTCTTGCACCTCGCTTCCACCAGATCCGTGCATATTTCTGCTTACTCACAGGAAGAACTGGTGCCTTGAGACGGAGCCTGGTGAAGAGCGTGAAGAAGAGCATCGAGCAGGGGAATGTCCTGCAGTTCAGAGCTGTCCGCCATTGCTGGATGGAGTGGAGTAACCAGCTGATCCACAGCAGCCTGGACATCAGTTGGCTGGAGAAGGTGGAGCAGCAGCACATGAACTGGCTCAGGCAGACGACCATGGAGGAGGAGGTGGTGTACCCTTTCCCACTGCCCAAGGAAAGGACCAAGAAGAGTAGATGGCTCCGAGGGAACAAGGTTTCTTCTCAAGGTCAACAATCTGATTCAGCTTAACCATTCAGCATGATACAATTCTGTTAGTGTTGGGTTAAAGGTTTAATCATACACACACCGCACAGCATTGGAATTATGTCATTATTCCACTTATTTTCATCAATAATTGTGTTTTTCAATAAAGATGTGCTTCTGTGAAAAAGAGTCTGGTTAGCACACACATGAACTCTTTGCATCAGTGCAATTTTTTTTCATCATCAATAGTGCTTTAGGTCCCAGGGATAAATGATCAAAGTTACATTTCTATGCAAACTTGTGTGATTGTCACTGTTGTTTCCCCCGCGTATTTGACGTCAAAGGTATCTCTTCTTTGGGAGATTTGAGATGAGAGCAAAGCTTCATGCAAACATATGAGATTGTGAGTCGTCTTTTTGAGTTTCACATCAAAGTATTGTACACAAACTGACAAGATTGTCAGATTGTTATCTTTTGAGGATTTCAAATCGGTTTTTGGTACGCAAATCTATGAGATTGCAAGTTTATATCTTCTTTTTGTATAGTGTACTACAAAGGAAAGGAATCAAATCATGGTCATAATAAAATGCTACACTAACACGGACTACTCTAACTTGTATCAGAGCTGTGGTTTTTGCACATCTGTTGGGTATCTGCTTGAATACTCCTCATTGACTGAAAGTTATATGCAATATATATGTTACATTTCTGCTTGAACTGTTATGTTATATTAATACACTGAAGGTTATGAAAATGTTTTACATTAGAAGTTACACAATTTATTTTCATATACTGTCAATTGCTTTAAAATGAAATGTGCTGCATTTTGATATTTCTGTCACAGAGTTTAGAGAAAGATCACCCAATAAATCATATTCATGGAACAGGTCTGTCAGTTTTTTTCACGCAAATAAAGAAGACTAGGAATCTCATTTTTGGAATGAAAATGCTTGTTACATCAACAAAATACGGGAGCAATTCAAAGTCAACAAAAAAATGTCAACAAGATATGCATCAAGGTTCCATTTGACATCATTAAAGGGGAAAAATGTTCCCAAGAGAAATTGTCTGGTCTTCAAACAATGTTACATGCCACACAGTATTCTGACAGTTTGTTTGATGAAACTCTTGATCAGCCAGTGAAACGATGGCAAATCTTTTTTGGGATTGGCCTTGAAGATAAACTCCGATATATTCTGTTGTATATAGCATAATTTATCGAATAACTCAAGAGCTGCTCATATCATATTTATTTACAAATATAACATATACAAAATGCCTACTCAACATACATTCCCAACACCACTGATGCCATTTTCATATTCTACAAACAACGCTTTAGATGCACTCAATGCTGTAAAAAAGGGTTTCTGACAAAAATGTTTGAGAGACTAAAATGTTTAAGAAATGCTGAAAATTTCATCAAAACATTGACATGACTTTCACTGCTGCTTTTGTACATAAAAGTGCAAAAAGGAATACCTAAACTTGCATAAGTGCAGGAAATCTAAACACCATAAAGATTCAGTACACCTAAATTTGGCATAAATCTGGATCTCCAGGTGACCTAAAACAGTTGATCCCAGTGAACCTATTGGTTCCCACAAATTGAATCTGCATTGCAATAACTGAATCTCATACAGTCAGGGCCAATAATTCAACATAAATTTTGGGAACCATTTAAACTATTCTATTGCAATTTGCCCTTTTTAATCCAACATTTTTGTCTGCAAACAGGAACGTTGGATCAATGAAGGCTGACTGTACATTCCCATTTAAACCTATACTATTGTAATTTGCCCTTGTTAATCCGACATTTTTGTCTGCAACAATGAACATGGGATCAATGAAGGCCGATTGTATATAGTTGTCAACATAATTGAAGACAGTAACATTCCAAAATACTTGATTTAAGTAACAGATTTAAAGGATAATATAACTGCTAAAGTTTGACACAAAACAAGTTACCCCACATAAGTGAAGAATGAAAACTGTCACAACAAAATTGTTTTAGAGTGTATTTAAACTTAAATTAAAATTCTTAAAGATTAATTCCAAATAAAACTTGTCATAAGGGCTAAAAAGTCTTCCAAAAATAATAAAAGCTATGGTACCAAAAATATTTTCTCAACTAAAATGACTAAAAAACCCAGATAAGTATTTATCATGACATGTCCCGTAAAAGGAAAAAGCAACGGTGGGTATGCAAAACATGGTGCAGAGTATCCAGCAGCTCAGCAAGTTCAAACCTTTCTCCAACTCCTCACTTATGCCCAAACATCCGGCGGATTAAGAATATGAGTCAGCGAGTATACTCATGAAGAAATACACCCAATACAATCAAACTGACTGGTTTGTCGACATGAAATGAAAAAGCAAACCAAGCGGATGTGTAATAAAACGTCTTTAGTTTCAAGATCTGGGCAACCAAAGATGTTCATTTAGTATAGCAATATGGCAAGAAAGATGCTCGAGCAATTTTAAACCTCAGTTGGAAGTTTCAGCAGTTGATTGTTTCTCACAAGGATCTTTTTACTGTTGCAAGAGAGTGAGTGAGTGATTTGGGGTTTTACATGGTTTTCGGCAATCTTTCAGCCAAATCACCACAGACTCACAAAGACTTGCAGATTACTGGGCTGGTATGCTGACAACTGCACCATCCTGTGCCCGACCAGGTCATGTGGAGAGTACTTTGAAATACTGCAGACCCAATCAAACAAAGGACTCTACTACCAACCGCAGCAAGTGAGTGAAACAGCATGGTTTGCAGTGGGCAACAGCCCAGGTAGACGACTGTTGAGTTACTTGGTCTTAATACAACACTGATGAAAAGGTAACTAAAGTAGAAAGTGATTTCTTTTGACATGCAAGTCCAGATCACAGTGCACAACCACATAGCATTTTGTAGAATATACTGGTGCAACTACACAAGATACCAGAACCACATCTTGTGCCACACAGCAAACTGGTATGTACAGGCAAATGAGATTGGTAATTTGTGATATAGTGTTGATTTCTGTAATCTTTCAGCTGTGCAACATAGACAAAGGTGGGTTCATACACAGTGATGACAAATGAAATAATTTACATCGTTGCTCCTAACATTTTATCATGCAATTCAAACCATAAAACTTCTGTTTAAGAGGTTGCAGAACTAACAACTTGTAGTTATAGAAGTGGGGGGGGGGGGGGGGGGGGGGGTGT
>JAUELE010094722.1:0-14556 GCA_031471655.1 Diodora aspera
CTCCCCAGGGAGTTGAGACTGTATAAGTGTGGTTACGGAAGTCCTATGACCGGGGAAAAACAGAGCGCCTTGAGCACGCTATGCAGCGTGGATATGTGCGCTATATAAGCTGCCAATAATAATAATAACCATTCCCAGATAGCGATGATCTTAAAAGATTACAGAGCATGATCTGACCTGTCATTCATGTAACACTCATCTAAAATAGTGTGGATATCGTTTTGCAATGCATCGTCATCATCAGGCACGAACGTTAACAGGCAGCATACCGTCCCCATCACATTACTGAGACAGTTCTGATTAAACTCATCAATGATCTAAGACTTGCTATTTACCAAGGAAACAACATACTGCTTGTTCTCCTAAATATCAGTGCTGCCGTTGATATAGCTGCGCCATTGCATATTCCTTAAACCTCTTCAGCATGGTTTGGCATCAGTGATTGATGTTCAACCTCTCCCAAAGATAACAGTTTGTGTATATCGATGTACGGTGTTCTGATGATTCACCTCTAACGTGCAGGGTCACTCAAGGATAATTGTAGGACATATCCTGTTCACCTTTTACGCCAAATAGCTTGGACAAGTCATTGAGAAATATGACTAGCAACATCATGACCATGCGGATGACACAGCGTATTGCTGTCTTTAATTAAGCCATCTCCTCACATTTCGGACACAACTGCTTTGCTAACGAGGTTGTGCTGCTTCGACATAATCTCTGGGATAATTCACAATAAACCGAAGTTAAATAATGATAAGACTGAATGTTTTCAGGTTGGCCCATCAAAACGCTGCTCACAGTCTAATCTCAGTTCAATCCAAGTAGGAGACTCATTTCTATCCTTCTCCACCTCTAAACCTCTCCACCAAGGTGTCACACTGGATTCTGAACTCGCCATGGACAAACATGTTTCTAATATCAGTACAGTCTGTCATCCTCAACAACATTCCAGGAACAATGATGGGATCATCCTTATGTGTCCCGGGTTCTATGCGTCCCGGGTCCAATTAGGGTTAGGGTTAGGGTTAATAACGCATAGAACCCGGGACACATAGAACCAGGACACATAGAACCCGGGACGCTCCCACTATGATTATATCAGTCCCGTCTTGCGTGAGCCAGTTCTTTAGAAGATTAAGTATAAGATTATGTACCATCTTTGTCGCTGTCTGTTTGGAGATGCTCCAGAATACTTTGTGACGCAGTGAGATCATACAACCCCAACATAATTCTTAGATCAAATTCGCAGCTTCTAGTGACAGTATGATCAGCGAAATCTGTGAACTGTGGACATTCTTCCTTCTCCTTTACAGCTGTTTCCGACTTACCCTTCTACCTCGCGTCTTTTAGTTTCTCATTTTTCACAGCTCCCCTGAAAACTCATCTTTTCCGTTAAATCACGACGGACTATTCTCAGTATGATTGTGCGCGCTCAGAGCATGCATGGAATAATGCGCTTTATAAATGTACTTATTATTATTATTAGTAGTAGTAGTAGTGGTAGTAGTATTAGTGGTAATAATAATAATAATAATAATAATAACAGTCCACTTATATAGCGCATAATTCCACACATAAAGCATGCTCAAATCGCACAAAAACATTATTACCCTGGTCATTCAATGTACAATTCAAGAGCATATCTCACCTTCTCCGGGAGCATACAAGATTAGTAGTAGTGGTAGTAGTAGTATAACTCTTTCCTTCTTCAGCTTGCCTTTATATTAGTTTTCGTTGCTATGTTAGCACCAAAAAAACCACACCCCAAATAGTATCATGAAAATACGTGAAATGGGCTGGGATTGCATCAGTTTGCATGTTGGTTCTTCCAAAATCTCCGAACCCCCTTAGAAAATGATATATTTTACCCCACCCCTTCATACTAATCCTTGATCCACCTCAAAAGTGTGAATCCATGTATTTTTCGCAACTGTAAGCACAATTTCAACCATCTAACAGAAATCAGCAGTTTACCTATGACATTGTCCACTTCGTGTATGACTGCCTGTGGGTGCTTCACAAATGACAGTAGTTTCGAACGTAGTTCTTCTATTTCCTCGAATGACTTGCTTATGACTTCAGAGAACTGTTTGATGCCAAGATTCAGCAGTCCCTTCAAATGGGAGATGAGTTGCGCTCCGTCAGGATGAATGCTGCAACCAAGCCAGTGACTTACATGTACGTTGCTTTCATTTTCAAATAAGAATGAATAACAATCTATAAATTATTCTTTACATTAGATTGTCCAGTTTTTTAAAGATAAGTTGTTGTTTTTTTTCAGTGCAACAGTATGTGTCTTCAATCGTTGTCAACATCGTTTATGATGCAGAGCATGTTTGGGATTAAATCGGAATGTTTGATAGTGATTTTGGATTAACTTTGTGTTATAGTGACATATTCAGTGACTGTTTAAGAACCGATAAAATACAACATTTAATTGGTTTATATTTAATTGGTCTTGAAAAGTGGCTATGTTGCAACTGTTGCGGTTGCAGTTGAGTCACGTAGTACATAGTCGACATGCCTTACTCCGCCCCCCCCCCTTAGCCCCCCCCCCCCCCCCCCCCCAAGGTAATTGTCACAGCTGCCGATATGGCAGTGAAATGTTCAGTGCTAGTTTAGGAAATTATCAAAGACAATGTGTGATAGACTGCTTACCTATCTCTTTTACCAACCTGTTTGATAAGATCTGAAAAGTATATTGTACACTTTCAGAATACATTCATTTACAGAATTATAAAGCATTGTCTTTAAAACCTCGTAACTCGTTGAGCAAAAGTGAAATGTATATTAAACATCAGTGATATTTGTCATTACAGAAATGTAATACATCCTATAAATGTAGTGTTCTATGAGTTTTTTTCCGACCTAACATACTCTATGACCTAACACTCGTATGACGTGTCAGACGTAGCAACCTTACGTACCTCCAATAGCCTCACGCCTTTGTGGGCTGGTAGATTGTTCTCTTGCAAATGTTTTTTGAATCTCATGGCTTGAAACAATCTATTTTTTTATCAGATAAATGCCGACAATCTATTTGATTCTAAATATGTCTTACTCAGGGTACAGTGTGTCGTAGTTTTAATGTAATTATAGGAATATGCTATGTAGCTAAAGAGGGTAATGCGGTTAATAGGAATGTTAGGCGCTACATGTCTTAGTTAGAAACTGTATAATACATGTATATGTCTGCAAACTATCTTTTAAGCTTGACTCCCTCTACTAATTTGTTTCACCAAAATTGTCTGCAAGCTATTTATTTTCAAAATCCCCCTGACCCCCGCCCCGAAAATCCAGTTGTGTTTCATCAAATATACACGAATGTCCAAACAAATGCCCAGGGTGTTTTGTTTTATCATAAAAAGAACAACATTGAAATTCTGATTAAGGACATTAAGTTACCTATGACTGTGTTTGACACTACTGAGACTGCTCCAACCCCTACTTGCTTCAGAAGGTCAACGGCCTGTGTTGCGGCATAAGGCAAGAAAGCTGAGCCCGTTTCCTTGATGCCAGTTGCAAAAGCGAGCAGCTTTTTCTTGAGGTCACCGAAGAAACTTGCCTGAGTAAGCGCCACCGTCAGAACCAACACAAGAAAGACTTTCATTGCTGAAACTAGAGCCAGGTTTCATTGTGACATTGTTCGAATCACAGATTGCTCAGTCGATTTATGAACAAATTGAAAGTTATGTTTTGATACATTTTCGAATCATTTCCCCGATTTTTCAGCCCTAAATTACTTACAAAATTCAATTGGTTCGACAAAATGTGCCCGTTTTAAAGATAACTTTCAATTTTTTTTCATAAATCGACTGACCAATCAGTGATTAACACCTCTTTGATTGTGGCGTACATGAGTTGAGTGTTACAACACGGCATGTTATTAATGAACAACCTTCAGTTTTCAATCAGTTAGTGTAAGTGTTTATGAATAGTTCACACATTGAAAAAAGGAGCTTGAAACAGGAATATTGAAAGGAGTTTCTGATAACCCAAATATACAAGCAAAGGTGCACTATCATGGAACTTCGAGAGCGCATTATGACGTAACCTGGCTGTAACTAATGCGCCATTGATGTTCCATACTTCATATATTGCAATATTCAGTTTCAGTTACTTCTTAATTGACAAGAAATGCACGTGTAAACGTGATATTGGTGGATTTGAAATGCATTAGAAATAATCATACTGAAACGCATTGAAAACGCGTTTGTAAAAGAATAAGCTTAAAGGAGGTTGCCACTTGCATATAAGAAGCTAAGCTTAAGAGTGTCATGTCTGGGATGTGACGTGGTACAATATGGCGACCTCGACGTGGCGTTGTTACACATTGTTGATCAGGACGTGTTGATCAGTTTGTAGTTCCAGTCTGCTGGTAACGTTGATGAAGCCACAAGAAGGTAACGGTTGCACCCAAATCGTGCATGAGAGCATCATGTTGAGAGCACGTTAACGTTCTGTAGCTGTCAATTTTGGTATGGTTTCCCTCGGTTTGACGTTGCCTTAGACATGAACTGAGATTTGGCCTTTTAACCAGCACAATTATTTATACCCCATATACGCATGCTTTGGAAATGAATTTCCGATATTCACGTGGCGATCATGCGTAAGTTTGTGTTTTGGAGCCACGTTTCTAGCTGGGTTTGAACAGTAAGTGTCAGTATAGTTTACAGGCAATTATCTGAGGAAAATAAATTGACTTTTGCCATGAGATAAAAACGATGGTTTGCACGAAGAAAAATCTTCCCGCTCCCTTGTTCCTCCTGTAGAATAGATGACAAGGTTTCTATTTTAGTTCTGTCAATCATTCATTTTAAATTGTCTCTACTCTCTCTGCGAGAAGTTATGTTGATAAAACCTGTATGAAAGACTCTTCACACTGAAGAAATGTAAACTTTTTCAAATTAATTTCCTCCATTAGGAGCACATATATGCGTTTCTCCTGAAAAAAAACACGCTTTCGTGTTAGCGCAGTACTTAGTGAACGTGCCAAATTAGTCGCACAATTGCTCCCTGCTACAGACAACGAAAACATGTTCCCGACTTAATATCAGTCATTCCCTCCCAAATAACATCTTAGAACAATATACATACATATCTTACCTGTCAGAGGAATCACCCAGTCTTCAGATAAGACGTAGTCAAAACCTAAATAGGTTGCAGCACGTGATCCAGAATTTTTTTAATTGATATTGTATATTAGGCGCCTTGTGAGACTCTTCAGCTGGCCAGTTTCCGGAATCCTTATCACGGTTTTGTAAAAATAGGTCGTTGTGACCCATTCTGAGAGCGTCAATTTCATTGTTATCCAAATAAAACAGGTAATGAATAATATTTGTACAAGTAACTAAACCAATAGCAAATCTTCACAGAGAGAGCAAGAGAGCGAGAGAGAGAGAGAGCGAGTCCATATTTGTCCCCATATTCGGAAAATAAATTAATTTAGGGGTGTGATGGTACTTGTTTCACGGTCTAAGGGAAGCAACTCTTTGGTAGAACCGTAATTCGCCGAACCTTAATTGTCACTGGCTAATGAGGTCACGTGATGTTCAGAGACAAATTGCTTTGTCATTTATACGCCATAAAAATTGCAAGAAAGAATGTTTATCAGAAAGTGTGTTAGTTTCTTCCTTTCTCTTCAACACCACCCGCCCCTCCATCCATCTTATGTTCCACCCTTCTCATGGCTTTATGATATTCAATTCTTCTTGTTTAGGGGGTTCAATTCTTAACTCAGCTATTGTGTTGCGGTGGTGTCACGGTTCGTCCTTGATATACGATGGAATATTGTACCCCATCTTCATCATGTAATGCTTGCATGTATTCTATGATGTATGTTATTCATGTCAGCTACCCAAACAATGGTAATGGCATATTGTCCCCCATTCTCAACATGTAATGTTTGTACGATGGCATATTGTAGCCCATCTTCACCATGTAATGTTTGTATAACGGCATATTGTACCCAATTTTCTCCATGTAATGTTGGTATTTGTATGATGTGTTATTTTATGTAGGCCACCCAAACAAGGGTAATTTAGAATGTGTGATATTTTGGATTATGGCGGGTAGCTTACAAAATTCATTATTTGCTGTCATTAAGTTAATAAATGGCCTGTGTTGAATTGCATACCTGTTTTTTGTGTTTATTATTACATAGTGAATGAACAGAATCTTTCTCCCATCAGCTTAACCTAAAAATAGTTATGTATCATATCGGCCTGCATTGATGTTCGCCGCTGTCTCAGTTTTGCGGGGTTTTTTTAAATTTCTCGTTCTCGTAGCGAATACCCCAATTTTAAGAATTCTATGTTCATTCTAATTGTCCGTTGTAATACCAATTCGCTTTACATACATATATTACTGAGTGCTTTATTGACACTTAATTTATATTCATCTATTGAAGTCAAAGGCTCTACATGTATACACGTATAAGTATATTTAGTAAACATTGGAGACGAAACATCCGCCCACCCCCGTCAGATAGTTGATAAGAGGCCTTAAGATAAGTATAGTATGACTTAATGTTGTTGAGTGAGTGAATTCACAACAACCTTTGGCAAAGCCTTGAGACTGTTCTAGGTAGCCTCTTTTATCCTTCCCATCAGCACGCTTCAGTGCATCACATATTGTAACCTAAGGGGTGACACAAATATGTAAACATTCAGTTTATTTAATGAAATCTAAAAGAACAAAAAATCTGAAAAGACACTTATTTTTTTAAGGCAACCTTTTAAAAATGTATTATCGAAATGATCTTTTTATCATTAAAACTGATTACAAGATGAACCTACTTGACGACATAATGCATTTTGGAAATGTAAGACGAGAATAAGGTATGAGAGTAAGGTACGAGAATGTTCTATGATAAGATAAAAACATCCTTAATCCCACTTGAATGACAAAACAAGATTGCTTCTTTTATTGAGTGGAACAGTTTTTGTACAATGCAAACACTCAACCCTAGATAGCAAACTACTTGAATTTCAATTTAAACTTTTACATAGAATTATTCCCACAAAATGTGTTCTGTACATAAGTCGATTGCAGGATAATGAAACATGCTCCGTTTGCCATGTATATTCTGAAACATTGTGTCACTTGTTTGTCGAATACGAACTGGTTGGAAATTGTTGGTATAAACAGGTATAAATACTAGTATAGAGTATAACAAACAATACATACTTTTGGGATTTGCAATGATATATAAAATGTTGAACCATACAACTTTAGCGGCAACAGGTATATTTACATGTGTAGCCTAAAAGACAACTTTCCCCAACTGCAATACTTGTTGTCCATTTGAAAAAATTTATTGTAAACACTTAGCACTACTTAGCTCAAATGAACCACGACATGGAACAGTGTACTCGTAAATAGAGACACCTGTTTGACTGTCATAACCGTTTGATATATTTATTATATTGCAACTATTTTGCAGCTGAAGAAACATACTGCAACCAGTTTAAGACAAAGGTACTGTATACAGCCTCTGTCAATGGTACATGTACTTGTATTCAAAACAGTGATGTTAACCTCTTGCTCGATGATATAGGCGTGTCCACCTAAGTAAGCTTAATGTCTAATTGTACAGGCATAGACTGCATTTTATGAACTGCAATATTTTACACCTTACATGGGATTTTATGTGCGAAATATGTTGAATACTATATATTTTTATTATCTATTGTACACTTCTGGAATAAAGTGGAATAAAAAACACATTTCTGTTCATGTCAAACATTTAAACTTAAGATATCATACATGCAACCACCGGTGGTATTTTTCTCTCCGATTCAACATCAAACAAGTTTATTTCCTGGCTTTGTTTATTTGGTTCTTCTCAAAAGCTTCGTCCAAGACAACTGGAGTGAAGATGCGTGAGGACGGGTGTCAGAACCTGAAGAGGTGTTCGGCAATAAAGTATGATCCCGTCTCTCTACAGTGTACTGCACTAAAAGGAGCCTGCAGACCTCTCCCGTTTACTTCTACCGGCCTTTACCAAGACGGTGATACAGATATGACTAAATGAATACCGTATTTGATAAAATCCCATAAAAGTGTGCCTTGTCGTTCCGTGTTAGTTTATTCTAAGCTCGCAGGTTTCACCTCATCAACACCATCCAGCTACCCACTGGTGATGCGGGTTTTTCTCCTACACTCAACTAGTGAAAGTGGGCAAATGCTGAAAGATTGCGGAACCAGTCAACGAAACAACAAAATACAACTTGTAATAAATTGTAAGATATCACACCTATATACTAAACAAATAAGAATGTAATGTTTTAACCTGCATGTAGTGCCACACTAGTGAAATGTAAAACACAACTATAAACACATAAAACTTTAGCGTTGCGTTGTTAAGTTGGCTGTAAAAGAGGTATATAATTTGCTTAATCAACAACTGAATGCAAGTATTATTTAAAACTTATGCGTGGTGGAGTTAGCACATATTCTATCAAGTGTGTCTACCTTTGTTTTTTGTATTATTATTTGCTTTGTTTTAGCTGAAGCCAGAGGCTACAGATCAACTATTGGCGTGTTCTGAAAGTGCTCGAATTATTGCGGACAGACGGCAACTTCACGTTTATGTCAAAGTTACATACATTGCTGTGTGTTGTAGCTGCATACTCATATACGAGATTTGTCAAGTTAAAGATGTTTATCATGTCCCTCAGTCCTTATTAATCAGTCTGTGTTTATTAAATCTAAATTACGATGTCTAATGGTAATGCATCATCTCCCATGTGACCGAGAGGTCAAATACAGGTTTACCTCTTATGGTTTAAAGTCACACTGGGAATGTGCGACTATAATAGAGATCTAAATATACTGCACAAGCAGTTTTGCACGTCAGTTGATCTAGATCCGTCAAATACTCTGGATTCACTCCTATTCACGACAGCCGTTTTGCTTGTATGGAAAGTACAAATGTGCTAAATGAAGACAACCAATGAAATGTCACATAACTAGCCTACACAAGAGGAAGTAAGCAAGGGTCGTATCTCTTGACAAATAATTCCGTGACCAATGCTCTTACTTCGACGAGAGTTGGGAGGGACACGCCATGTGATTGGGCGCAAGTTTCGCTGTGGATGCCTCACTAATTGGTCAAAACACCGACCTTGAGACGATCTGTTGGCATAGGAGTGGATCCACAGTATTTTATTTCGAGGCTGTCGATAGATACTTAAATACATAAACGGACCAATGCATAGGTGGTCACTGTATGACAGGGGGATGTCAATGCAAGCATGTCAGTATGCTGTCCATTTGTCTGCGACAGAACGACATCCATTGTTGTCAACAAGTCTCTGAATCTTAGGGACGATAATGTCACACAATTTGTGGACAAGCCACATACACATACACATTTGCAATCGTCGATGATATGGTTCATACGCCAAAGCAATGGACACACGGATTGGGAGCCAGCCATATCTCCGGGGGGGGGGGGGCTGTTGCATAAGAGGAACAACGGTAGGAGTGAAAATACTATCCCCATAAAGCTGAGCATTCGGCTCTCCTCTGAGGATGATAAGGCTAATTTTAGGGTTGTGATGAATTCCAGGCAAAATCATTGAGCTTGCGAAGCCGCCATATCGCCCCCACACTTTTTTAAAGTAGTTCTTATGCCTTTGCGTTAGTGGTACCGCCACCACAGGATGTCGTGGTAATCAACCAAAAGCGTGCACACGATTTCACACAGTTGTTACGATCTATACTTCAGGTATCGAGTTTTTCTGTTGGGGTGAATGAACGTGGTCTTCCCGAATGCGGTCGTCCTGGAACTGGTCAAGTTTGCTGCACAGGTTGTCTCAAAAATGGATCAACGGATCCATGCACATTAAGCTGTCGTGCAACCTGTTGTGTGAACTTTGCTGCAGCGACCCTTCTCATAGTTTCATGACCTTGGTTTTCGGTCAACTCAGGGCAGAGTCCAATGTTTCGAAAAACAATATTCGTTTCAAATTGGAAATGTAAACAGTCCACGAATTCAACTGACACGAGCACAAGAGTGGGAGCATTTTGAAAAATTATCAAGTCTTTTTCACGTGCAAGGCCACTAATCACAGACTGCGTGCAAATGTGAATCCATTTTGTACCAAATAGAAATGGATACCAATCAAGTACTTAATTAATAATAAACTACTCAAAACAATTTAGGGAACATTTGCAATTTTCAATTTACTTCAAACCTTGAAAATATGACAAAGGCGACTATATGTTGTTCCGTATTTAATGAGTATTGACAAAGGAAAAATCATGGCATGGGCCTCTACAACTTTAGTCGGAGATCATAACAATCCGAAGAATGTCACAGGGGTCAAAAGTGAAAGTCAAAGTTTCTGTAATGGCTTAATATGGATGTGACGACCTTGAGCGGCCACGCAAGCAACACATTTGCGATGCATAAAGCACCAGTGTCAAGATAACATTCTGCGGAATAGCATGCAGTGCTTGAATCAACAACTGAGTGAACTGTTGCAGATTCTGAGGTGGTGGATGATTCTGAATCACGAATGCCAAGGATGCCCCATAAAACGTTCAATGGGGGCCATATCAAAGGAATACGCTGACCGTTCCATACGTGTGATATTGTTCTGCCTAAGAAAGTCAGCCACGACACGTGCCCGATATGATCTTGCATTGTCATCCTGGAAAACTGCCTCCGGTCTAATGCATTGAAAACAAGGAAGAACATGGGAGTCTGACAATCTGGTCCCTGTATCTCACTGCATTCAGATTATCACGAATAACATAAAGATAAGTCCTGTAGTGAAAGGAGAAAGCCCCCACACCATCACAGAACCACGACCAAACTGATTACGTGCACGAACGTTGACGTCTGCGAAACGTTCACCAGCTCTTCGATAAACCAGAATACGACCATCATTATGCTGTAAAGCAAAGCGAGACTCGTCTTAAAAGAGCACAGCTGACCACTGTTGCCTTGTCCATTGACGACGATGTCTAGCCCAAGCGCTTCTGTGACGTGGCAGCAGACGTGGTCTGACGACCTGACGTCGAGGTCGGAGATTACTTGCCCTCAGCCGGTTCCTCATGGTTTGATCGCTGATGCATGTTCCAGTGGAGTTCCTCAGTTGACGTCGTAACGGGTAATCAGTGATGCCACCATCCGGAGATAACGATCTTCTCCTTGTAGTGGAACGCGGACATCCTGACCTGAGTCGCTCACGTACAGTACTCGTCTGTTGAAAACGTTGACGTAGTCTGCAAATGACAGCTGGATTGACGTTGAGTCTGCAACCAGCTTCCCATACTGAAACACCTTCATTTAGCCAGTCAATTGCCCTTGCTCTCTCTTCAATGGTCAATTGTCTTCTTTGAGCCATGTTGATGAGATGATGAAAAAGTGAACAACGCCATGGCTTGTTAAAGCGTAATTTTGCATGTGTTATGCGTGAGACATTTGCTGTTCGAAAATTTAATGCAAAAAACATGTGCATGAGTTTCATGCCTGCTGCATTCATGCTATCATAACTAATTTTATTCGAAAATTAATCGACCGTCAACGTAGTCTGATGACCTTCATCAGCATCAGATTCTAGTGTTTGGGTCCGAAAATGATGGGTACGGACATTGTCCTAACATCTATCCAAATATACAAATATATCTTTTTGCCATTCTTCTAAGAGAACACAAATTCAGTGTTCAAAACTGGGGTGTTCCCTAAATTGTTTTGAGTAGTGTATTCACCAATTCTACACAAGGCTTTTAGATTATGCAGTCAAAACTTAAATATGGAGAGTTCAACCCCTTAAAACCTTAATTGTTTGGACGTAAAAAAGATTTCAAGGTTTCCGTTTACCGGTGGTCCTAGAATAATAGCCGTGGACTGATATTCTGGTGAATGGTAAGTCCCTGGGACCGGCTGAACATGTAAATTCACGCCTTTCAAGTTATGTGACAACTGTACATAGCTACAACTAAATAATGGTGACATATATTAAATTTTGTCCCCGGATGTAACTTGTGCGCCACTTCTAAATTTAGATTGCCCAGATGTCTCGTATGAGAAGCATGCGTGATCAAGATGACATCGAAGCAAACGACGCTTTCCAAGTATTTTGAAAAACCATGGGTGAAACGGAAACAGGTTTCTGACAATTTTATTTCCGATAGTGAAGAAATTATTGACACAAGCACTAACACAGGCCAACTACCTTAGTCTGCATTTAAAGAGGCAATTCAGTCAGTGTTGTGTGGATTAGATCTAGACTATAATAAAGAACTTCTGGTTTTGCGATCGACATGCTGTTCAGCAGCCAACTTGCTGTTATGTGTGTTTACACTAGACTACACTTAAAAATATACGTTCATTGAAAGGGTTTGCTATCATGAATAATCTAATACAGCTGTCACTTGCTAATAATGTAAATAAACCTGTGTTTTATTGGGACCTGTTAAAATGTTATGGACTGGTAGTTTTACATGCTTTCAGTCCACCGGACCGATCAGACAATTGCCAGCGGGAACCACTCATTCTCACTAATGAGGTGCATTTGATGTCCTATGCAGTAAAAATTAATTATTGACTCAATTGAAATAAATCAATACATCTCATGTTTTCATGCAGATCAACTCTGTAAACAGTGTGACAGATAACATTACAGTATGATAGTGTTGTAACAATCTCTCAACAGAGCAAAACGATACATACGTTACATACCGCACGTAAGAAACTTGCATTTAAACTTCATTTGTAAAAGATAAACTTACAAAAGCTCTTAGTCATACCTGTAAAATAGCATTGCACTATTTAGGAACTTATTACTGAAATACATGCAGGGACTGCCTGAGGGTGAATGCCTGAAGGTGTTAATGATAAAACAGCTTAACGATGTATTAAATTGATAAATTACTTCTTCAAATGTTGCATTTCATAACTGCCTTCGTTACTGCTAGATACCAAGGTTACCCAGGTTTTTGACTAGTTTTAGCCTAGATTTATTTGCTATGAAAACATCAAACTAGCAAGACACAACAAGCCAGAATTTAACAATTTGTGCTGCAATTAAGTTTCACACTGACTGCCAGCGCGTGGAAAACTGGATGTGCATCACACGTCAGCTTGAGGCAAGTAATTTTGAGGTATTTCCCATCAGTTGAGCTAAATTATGTTTTTAAAAACTCCCCAGGGAGTGTGTATACAGAAGTCCTATGAACGGGGAAAAACAGAGCGCTATGAGCATGCACTATGCATGGATATATGCGCTATATAAATAGACTATTTAATGGTTGTGTTTGACGAAATTAGCACTTTTGTGACACAGGTCAAGGTCAGTGACCTTTGTGTTTTGATAGCGTTTGAATATGTTTGTATTGTTAAAATATTCTAATTGGTTGTTTATAACCTGGGGTCAGGTAAAACAACATTTTTGTATTCTTTTTAGGTAGTATTTAAGAAAAGTTGACTCATGTCTGCAGAGGATTTTGATCCCCAATAATATTTGGAGACTGTTACGGGGAAGTGTTTGATAGATTGTACAAAAACACAATTGATTGCATTATTTAGTCATTTACGTCTAAGCTGTAATGATAAAGAAAAGAAAAATGTTTTGGCTTTTCAACTCTGGCGTCACGTAGTTGAGGAAGGGATAGTGACTGATATGGGTATGTCGCAGGGTATCTGAGTGAAGATGAACTGCGTAGAAGTTCCGGGTCACAGGGGCAGATAGCCGTTGACAATACACTCCGGTTGCGGAGCCTTGAAACGTGAGTTCAGTAGCTGAGAGAGGCTAGTAGATCTAGGGAAAATAGACAGGTCGTCCCGGTTGAGCGGACACCTGATTATGATGTCAGTAAATATATCAGATTTGTCCCTGGCTTTAGTGAGGAGGAAGTTGATAAGTTTTTTTCACATTTTAAAAAAAACTGCAATCTGTTTTAAATGGCCGCAGGAGCATTGGTCCATTATTATGCAGTCTGTGTTTACCGGAAAAACACAGGAAATTTATGGCTCGTTGTCACTTGCCCAGTGCTCAGACTATGAAGTAGTTAAACAACGAGTATTGCAAGCATATGAGTTGGTACCTGAGGCATATAGACAGAAATATAGAAATTTAAAAAAGTTAGACAAACATACACATGTTGAGTTTGTTCGTGAAAAGCAGCCGCGTTTGAGCACTGGCGGCATTCATCCAAGGCTGATACATTTGACAGGTTGGTTGAGCTGATTGACTTGGGAGAATTCAAGAAATGTTTACCTCCTGAAGTGAAAGTGTTCTTGGATGAACATGATGATGTTAATACGCTGGACGAGGCGGCTGCGTTGGCGGATAAATATACATTGACTCAAAAGGTTGGACAATATCGCAAGTTTCGATCATATCTGTTACGATTGGGTTCGAATCACGGAAATGCCGATGGGCGTTGGAAAACGTCATTATTTTCCCATCGTGGTAGCGGACCACAGTACAACCAGCCGTAGGTTGCTCGTTCACCAACTGGTAGGCCATGGCTAAATCAGTCTAGATCTGCCGCCCCCCTTGGTTCAATTTCATGCTCTTATTGTAAGAGACCTGC
>JAUELE010094833.1:0-13836 GCA_031471655.1 Diodora aspera
AATTTGATTGACATCATATCTTCCTAAACTTGAAGGGATATCTCTTGCATATCCAACGCAATTGTGAATTTATTCAGCAGTTTCTTAAAATCTTGGCATCGTTTCTTTTGCCCGGCAGTGTATTTTAAGTTGAATACGTGCTCCCGAACGCTACAATAGTGGCCTCTGTGTGAAATAAATAACATTATAAACTGTAAATCATATATTGTAAAAGCGTATGCCAAATGAAATATTGCAGTATTCCCTCAGCCCTGGCAGATGCAGACAGATGTATTTTCTAGTTTCAAAAAGCCAGCCTCGTTCCGAACCTTTCCCTGAGGATTTACCGAAGAATGTTCCGTTTATTGTCGAATGCTTTCCGAATATGAGCCAATTGCGTTTAATTCCAAGTGTAAAGTTTCCGAAGGTTTACGAATATTTTCACGATTCCGTCGGAAAGCTGAATGCATTGTTTTTTATATATTATTTGACAGGGGTGATACGACCATTCAAGAGGCTACAGCGGGTTAATCGACCAATATGCTATATCGTGTGTGCGTTATGCGTGGGATGTAATACTTTTATGTACATGTATAATGTATCGTTCCAAAGGTTGTTTTTTTTAAAAGGAATCACCGAGTTTGGCCACGTATCCAACTTTAAATGATGAGACTTCATCCGAGGTAAAGTGTTGGACGACTCCATTTTAATGATGCAAAGTCTCCACAATGCATTAAACGATATTTCACAGAGAAGTCATACTAGTGAAAGTCAGTGAAAAGTGTCAAAATAAATGACAAAAGGTTGCGTAGATATGGCTATGTTTTGCCAAAAACAAATGAACTTTTAAAGCAATCTCGCCAAGACGACCCTGAAATAGAAAAGTGACCCCAAGGTTGAGAACAGCTGTTCTAGAGCAATCACAGTAAACTTCTGAGTGGTTCATTTCCGAAGACATAAATAAAAGATGCCGATGGTACGAAACTTTTCCCATGAACAAAGACAGAGACAAATTACACACGGATTCCAATGAACAGAACAAGGTAAAGAAACCTTATACGACTGTACTATCCAGTATGTCTTAAACACTTTCTGAAACCATCGTTCGAGTAGGAACCTGTTTAGTGTTCTATCTAAGCTGGCATTTCTAGCTGTGAACGGGATACAGTTTTGATGGACGGGGAGTTAACTACAGCGAAACCTAACACCGTGTTAATTATGAAGGCCAGACAAGCATTCAGGTGTACATTCTCTGTGTACTCTTTAGTTACTGCTGGTATTTATATCTAAGGTCACTGTATTGGAACAAAGACCAGACGTATGGGCACCCTTTGAGTTGAGGGGGGCAGTAACCTACTTGCCCGAAAAATGACCCCCTGGCAAAACCGAAAAGCAGCAACAACCAAAACAAAACCTTTACAAAAATCTAAAAAAAAAACAACATACGCCTATGGAAGGAGGGCAGGGCACAACAGTTCATTAAAGATATCATTCCATAACAATGATACTTTACTACAAAGGCAAGGTTTGTCCATATCGGACAAGAACAGTAGAATATGTTGGGTACAGCAGGCTACTACACGTAAAAGGTACTGAAATGAATCCTTCGGAGCAAATTTGGGATCGCCTGAATGGACCGTCAATTAATGAAGAATATCCCCTCTTCAGCAAACCAGCGCCCTGTGTCACAAAACAATCTTAGAGAAGATCCGTCTTAGTGACACGGTTAATTTGAAAATTAACGGGGCAAACCTTTGTTCATAGTTCTGAAACCAGTCTAGGAATGATTGTAGGACATGTAGTACAGCTTGAAGTTGCTTTGTCAACAGGAATGATGATTAAAACTCAGTTTAAAAAGTTGATCTTAAGAATTTACGATCAACTTGGCACTAAGACCCAGACCCTGTTTCACAAAGCGATCTTAGTTAAGATCAATCTTAGCGACTAGGTTAATTTTAAAACCAACGTGACAAACATTTGTCCATATTTCTCAACACAATCTACGAGTCATTTTAGGACATCTTGTACACCTTCAAGTTGTTTTGTCAATGATAATTAAAACTCGGTTTAAAAAGTTGATCTTCAGAGTTTACTATCAACTTAAAGCTAAATTGTTTTGTGAAACAGGACCCAGAGCTTTCGCGACTGTTTTTTAGCAGAGCATTTAGTTTGCTGGTTTGATCAATAAGATTTATTTCATGTTGTACTTGCATTTGTTAAAAGGTTTGTGTCAGCGTGATGGTGGTGATAAACAAGCACACAAATGACTTTTCATGCCAGAACAGAACAGAACACAGTCCTTTATTTCATTTCAGGCCGCAAGTTACGGCATATAAAGACATATATAATACAATAATTTCATTAGTTCTTTAACATCAACAGAGAACAAAAATAGGAGCTTGTTTTACAGAGAGTCAGCGTTGATGGTGGTGATAAACAAGCACACAAATAGTCTTTAATGTCAGAACAGAAAAGAACACTTTAGTTCATGTCACATCGCAAGTTACGACATAATTATGAGGACATATACATGTATAATACAATGATGTCATCAGTACTTCAACATCAATAGTGTAACAGAGTACGAGAATAGAGCTGGTTTTACAGAGAGTCAGCGTTGACGGTGGTGATAAACAAGCACACACATAATCTTCAATGTCAGAACAGAACACAACACTTTATTTCATGTCACACCGCAAGTTACGACATATGAAGACATGTATAAGACAATAATATCATCAGTACTTTAACATCAACAGATTTACAGAGTACGAGAATAGGAGCTGGTTTACAGAGAGGACTTGTAGGTTTTCATTGGTATAATAACGAGTTTACTCCATGAAGCTTATGTGAACTGTTTGCTTACAGCTTTGTGTATACACTCGTTTGCAAATAATCATTGCATCCCCAATTTGTAACTGGACCGCATTTATAGAGTAATTCTTAAAATTTTAAAATCTTATGTATCAACTTGATTTATCAAACTGGCATTCAATATATTCATGCTAATAAAGGTTGTCATCCCAATATTTTTCGTGATGGTAACATAACTATACTGACGTCCAAAAGAAAGTATACCAAGATTTTGAGAGACTACTGAATAAGTTCACAAATGCGTTGGATATACAAGAGATATCCCTTCAAAACTTTGAAGGTTTATCAATGAAATGATATCAATTAAATTACACTCACCGAAATCCAAACATCTTTTGATCAGCTATGGCATAAAGACCTAAGGGAAAATAATTGAAAACATTTGGTATACTTTCTTTTGGACGTCAGTTTGTTGTATCTTAAAAATATGCATGACAAAATGTTTTTCAATGGGGAAAAGGGTCAGTGTTCACAACCAAGCTCGTGTGACGTAGGCCAACTCAAACGGAAGTCTCATTCAGAGAAACTCGGTGTTGAAATCCAGAAGCTATTGAACAGCTGCCAAGGATTAATGCACACACCGAAGTTTCAGACGCAATAAGGCAGGGAGTTAACTAGATTTCACTTTGTGGGCCTAAACGCTGGTGAGTCCGAGTTTTGAAGCGCAAACAGAACAGACAGGGATTCTTAATTATCTCGGGAATAGATCTATAAGATGGGAGAGAGCCGGTGTAACAAGGAAACCATATTGAAGTTGATGCAGTGAGGGGAACTGCGGTCGATACGGATGGGAAGTGGGTCACCATGTGTTGATTCTTCAGCTCGATTATATTAAAACCGACCATTGATTCTGAACTGATTCACTTAACAAGGGTATAAGTGCATTTAAGACAATGCCTTGTTCGGGTTATCAAACGACTAGAGAAATCTTACGCGCTGTGGCGTCTGTTTATACCACGCTCTTTTTCAGTATTTTTTTTATTAATTCGTTTAGTATTTTTAATAAAAAAATTTTTGGTCCTTTTGGTGTGGTGTTCATTTCAGTGGTATTCGTATTATTTGTGTGGGTTTTTTTAAAACGTTGGTTTCAGTTATTTTTCTTTTTATGGGTACCATTTTTGGTGCCTTATTTTTTCTTATTGACTTTTGGTGTCAATTATCAATCAGTAGTCTCTTTTGGGTTATATTCTCTTGGGGTTTCTGTGATAATAATAATAACAATAATAATGCATTTGTATGGCACCCATCATCCAACTGTTGGCTGCTCAATGGTGTGTTACAATGATGTACAAGGAATAAATTAGAAGTGCTGATTAAAAAGTCTTCAAGTGCTTGCAAAAAGTGTCAAAGGTTTCAGCAGATCTGATTTCCAAGGGGATGCTGTTCCATAGAGTTGGGGCTGCCACGAAGAAAGAGTGATTGGCTAACTATGCCTTACCTATGCGTTTAATTGTATGTCCATCATACTCTTTATAATATCGGTATTAAGTCAGTAAGCTCATTCAGTGATCCCACAAGTCCTTGTATTATGTAGCTTTCTCTCAGTAATGATAATAATAATCATATTAATAATAATCCAAGTATATATATAAATTCTTTTCCACCTCTACGGCAGGTTGTCTCCGCCGAGTAGCGCCAATACCCATTTTCAGCTGGGTCGACTGGGACAAGTGAAGGAAAGGACCTTCCAAGGGTATAACACAGCGGGCTGCTAGATAGGATCGATCCCTCTATCTAATCATCGTCGGATCACGAGTCCGACGCCTGTTGCTCACGGCTACCGCGCCTTCTCTTTAGGAATAGGGCTTTTCGTAAGGGCTGTGTAGCATCTTTGAAATAAGGGCCTCAGTAATTCTATGCTTGTTGACTTAACGATGTCTTGCTTTCATCAGAGGTAAACTTGCTTTTCCAAGGTTTTTTATAGAAGAGCTGAGAATGATCATCTTATCATGGCCAACACTACACCTTTTTGTTGTTAATTAATTCACGTTTTTGATTAACGCATGTTGAATGTGTGACAATAATTATCACGCAGTATCATCAATGTTATAAAACACCATAAAATATACCATATTGCACATATATTCATGATTGTTAAACTAATGTGTGAAGCTCGTGAAGACGTGTGAATATCATGAACAGTTTATACCAATTGTGGAGAAATTGACATTTGTAAGGTATATTAAGTTAATAGAGATGCAGCTGATGCTAAGGTTTCATTGACAGTAGTTTCAGTTGATATTACACTTGTAGTAACAGTTATCCCTGATACCGATACCACAGAAATGGCAGTTTAAGTGTCATCTTGAAGGGATACCATAGTCAATACAGTTTAAGTTACAGTAATTCTACAGTTATGGTTAATTAAGTGCGATGCTATACCGTTTCGACATCAATAACGAATGAAGAGTAACAGTATTTTATAGTTATTGTTAAGTGATATGGTGTTATGGCACTTGCAATACAGTAGTTATTTGTCGGTTTGTACAGACTTTATGACGTGAAATATAGTGATTCATAAAGCTGAGTTGAGATACGGTTTCATTGCAGCAATAACACGACGTGATGTATAAGGTGCACCCTGTAGAAAACGAGAGTGCATAAAATGATAGACAGAAAAAGAAAAGTGAAAAGAAACATCTCCATTGTATTTGATTTGTCCGACAAGCATTAGGTTAATGGAGCCCTTTTCTTTCTGTATTGCTCCTGGAAAGCCTCGCTGAAAGACTGTATACCAAACACCAAAGGGATATTGATATATGAGAATGTTAACCAACGTAGATACAGAGAGCCTAGGTAAAACCAGTTTGCAGTCGATACAGATATAGAAAGACAACATGAGTCCTCGAATCCACAGTGTGATCTCCCGTGGGTTCTCAGGGCAAAACAGGACTTCAGTATTCCTATGTCTGTCGTACGAACCGGCTTAATAAGGATAGGTTTTTTTCCTTATCGTTCGATCAATCTGAGACGTTGTATTCCAGAGTGTGCTTCTTTGTCTGTATCATATAGAGCAATGGCTGAAATAATGTCATTGCGGCATTTAACATAATTTCCCTTACTCTCACAGTCGATTAAGAAGAGAGAGTGAGGGATTTGGGATTTGGGTTTCGGTAATTGTTTAACCATATCATCACGGTGACCTTAATCACGAGTGGGATAAATCTACGGGTTGAAAGAAAGGTACCTGGGCTGGATTCGAACCACGGGTTGATGGTCTGATCCCTAATCACAGCGCCATCCCGCGCGCTTAAAAATGAAGAGAATTTGAATTGAACAATGTTTGGATAAAATGACTTCCATGGTGAAATGCACTGTTTGCAAACAGACAAGTTTCAGAGAGATGAACGTGTTCTATGGTATCATGGCTCCTCAAACTAATAAATTCCATTGTAAACAGAAATTATTTATTATACCCACCCTCGCTTTCAGCGATATTTCACCCATGTCAAATCTCTTTAAGCTGAATGAAATAAGTACTGACATTTTGCTATTCAGGCAGAATTTAAACCCACGAACGTTAGGTGCAACGAGTTGCTGGACGAACGATCTACCACGATCTGTTTCACCCCAATTCAGAACTACATCACCTTAAATGTATTATAGTGCTAGGGGCATGTACAGGTAGTGATAAATAAACAATTGATAGACAAACCTAATGGTGGTTACGTGCACTTATGAATATTGCATGATAGCCCTGTTCTTTATTGGCGCCAAAACACAACGTCCATGAGTAACATAGCCATTAATTGGTGTTTTTTGTGTGTTCCCGTGTCCATCTCGTATGACCATTTGTTGTTCTCGACATCAAAGAATCGTCAGGACCTGATAATTACATATTGTCATATCGATATCATCTCCAATGCATCATAGTCTGGCAGATCCTATCTGGAAAACAAGGCCTTAGGAAAAGCTTCAAAGCCCTTGCCATCGGCTCTGATGTCTAGCTTCAGAAGGTTTGCCTTGAAGCTGATGCTATTTTATCAGCAGAATCTCTTTTATTAGAATTTTTAACGGCGGAATTGGGTCAGTGAATATCGTTAATAGAGAGTATATTTCGTCAGCTTGTCATCAAACTAAGTATGGGTGCGAAATGAAGTGTTTCAATGCCAAAATCAATTGCGATATTAAATGTTCTCTTTATATCTGCTAGTGTTTATGTTGTCTATCGACAGCTGTGACAATATAGGATTTTTGGGTTATGTACCAAATATTTCATTATATTTTATTTGTAGGTTGCACTATGTCCTCATCGCATATATCTCAATGTTTTATACTGATATTTCGTCATGTTTTATTGTAATGGTCCATTATGCATGTTTATTGTAGATTTTCATTATGTTTATTGTAGATGTTCATTATATTTGTGTGATTCACTGTGTTTTATTCTGATATTTATTGCTAAATGGGGATCTTGTGCTCTTCACTTTCCTTTCTATCGGTCCCTTTTGTGAACTGTCTTTTAGCTCGATGCAACTTGCCCATAACGTTGCGTTATGACTGAAATCTTGCCCTTGCAACGTAAAACATCATCGCAACTCAACTGATTTTTATTCATGTGTTTGTAGGATTGCATTGTGTTTTTTTTTTATTACATTACATTCCTATGTTTCATCACGTTACTACTACTACTACTACCACTACTACTACTATTCGTGTCTTGTTTATTGTACAAAAGTATCCGTCTCATATACAGATTGAATATTTACAATACACCGATTTTAGCGAGTTATGTATTACATGGTTGCGTACTATCATAGAATGATGTACATAAAGAGATGATTGCAACAGACGTATAAAGGGATAGCTATTTACAGTTTTCGCAACCCAATTTAGGCAGATATGTTGCCCTTATATGAGGATACAATGGACACACGTAAATGAAATGAAATAAATAGCTGCTGCTGCTACTAGTACTACTTGTGTTACTACTACTACTACTATTACCACTGCTACTACTATTACTGCTGCTACTACTATTACTACTACTACTATTACTACTGCTACTACTGCTGCTGCTACTACTACTATGATAAAATTACGACTGCTACTACTGCTGCTGCTACTACTACTACTACTGTTATTATTACTGCTGCTACTAAGAACATAATTATATAAGTGTACTAAAATTACCCTCGAACCCTCACTGAGACTGACATTTTGCTGGGGCGATGGATGGCGCAGTGGTTAGCCCAACAGTCTGCCAGTCTTGGCTGTTGAGGTTCGAGTCCCGCTCGGGTACCTCGCTTTCACCCTGGAGACCGTTGTGATGTAGCTGAAAGATTGCCGAATACGACGTAAAATCCCAAATCATACCCTGCAGGAGAAACCAGGACTAAGTCTAAAGAGAGTAAATGTTAAACGGCACCTCAGATGGCGTCCGAGTTGCTCTTAAACATTCTCACCCTTCTTCAATAGTGACCGCGTGTTGACTTCTGTAATTAACGGGACACTGAACCGCATTCTTAATCCTCTTGATCAAGCCCGATTCTTTGGACAACCATTTGCGTCGTGAATACGCTGACCAGATATGGCCCAGACGCGGGTTATCCTTTAGTCCTACAACCGATGGTGCTGAGGCTGTGTAAATATTGGCATGTTATTGGGCTTACGATCGGTGTAATGCAGAGTCCATTGCTGCCAGACATGAGTGGAAAATAGATTAACGATGTTCATTATGGTACATTGATACTAAAGCATAAAGCCCTCACAAAGACGTTACATCTATCAATGGTCATTCTTTGAATTATGGACAAGTAAAGCCCTGGAGTGGGTAATAGAACCCAAATGTGTCCATTAGACGTGTTTATCTACTAATTTCCATTGGTTACCTAGTCCCCAACGATCCAGAAACCTTGCGCTGGACGATGATCTTGGTGAAAAAGGTATGTTGTAGACGATGTGTAGGAATTGATCTTTTGTAGGAACATGATCAAACTATTTGTGGAAGGAACATAAAATTATACATGGTTATGGACATTAAGGATTGGCTTTATTCGTTATACATGACTGTTTGGTGATGGTGATGAAAACCTCTGTGCACGTCATTGATATTGGGTTTGATCATGTGGAGAATATACAAGGATTTAATCAGTACAATGGGTGCGTAGGTGGTAAAGAGAGGACTATCGACTCGTAGATGATGCGTGTTAGATGGTTGGTTGGTTCTTTCAGAGATGTTTGTGTTCATTGCTCTTACTATCTCATGGGGTCAGTGGCGTACCTACATTCACGCAGGTACGCTTACGCAGACGCATCATTTTCAAAAGAAAAAGCAAAGAAGGAAAAGAAAGAAAATATGACTACATTCGTCCGTGAACTATCGTGGTTTATTATGACCAGTGACAGTACCGTTTATACATACATGTTTTAGTACAGTGACATTTGTAATTCAAAAGGCTGTGATATACTTAAATATTAGTGATTTTTATATGAAAAACGCTCTTTCAGTTCCAGGGGTTTGGCCCTATCGTCCGCTACCAGGACCTCCAGACCCCCCGCTTTCTTCGCGGACAACCCCTTGGGGCTTACGGGGAGTGACGTGGTGTCACTTGGGGAGAATAGGGCCTCAGTAACCCAATGCTTGTCGTACAAGGCGACCAAAATGGGAATATTTTGCTTTCTCTTTCTTACTATCGATCCTGTGTTGTCCCTTTTTCTGATGTGCATCTTGCACATCACATTGCCCTGTGGCTGAAATATTGTCCCCTGCAATGTAAAAAATCCATTTCGCTCTCTAACACTTCGCGGACATGTCGCCACGAGATTGGTTAAGCAAATGGGAACCCTGGGGAGTGACATGGTTATAATAAATCGGAATCTCTTACATTCCATTTTTATTTCCTTTAATCTGTCGCCTTTCCATGATCCTCCTGACGATTATATTTGATTTTTGCCAGATGTACCTGCATAATTAAAGATTGACTAATCATAAATGTGACCTTACATACATGTACTCCTAAGAGTGTCCCGTGCGTTATATAGTATTGATAAACAAGTGTAAATTGAGCCATGATCTGCGCTGTGACTTCATGGAGCACACCCACCCTGAGCGTGGAACTGCTGAAAGAGGGATGGCAGCTTATACAAGACTGGACGTTGTATTCGAACTTTGTGCGCGTCTTGTTGCGTTGTTTTAATTATTTTAATAATCGTGCGTTCATTCATCTTCAACATACGCGATAACATATTAAACACGGGTCTCGTAAATCGCACGTGCGTGCATCTTCTCAACATTTTAAATTTTTTTTTGAAAACCTCTCAAAATTTAATGAGCATGCATTTCAGCCTACTGGACGATATTCCGACTTCTGCGCAAGCTCCGCTTATATTTGACTACCAGTAAAGCCATTCCAGTAAATGGATTGCAAATGTCATGAGGAGTGATTGTAGTACTTCGTCATTGATACTGTCGTCTTTCTTATCTCTTTGCTATTTGGATCAACCTTCACTTACGTTCCTTCAAAATCACAGAGAGAAGAAAAAACCATTTGAGATCATGTTCGATAATAACACTGAACACGCATTTGTGACATTGATGTGGGTATTGTGCTAGTCATTAATTCATACCAGTCTGGATTGTGTATGATGAAGATAGTGCAGGGGTCAGGTGTGTTTTCTGTCTGTGGATTCGTGGACTCAGTTATGTAGTTTTTACCGGAGCTAGACACCATGGATATATAATGGAAGTGGACTGAACGTGAGTTGTACACATGGGACACGTGGTCAGGTTCAATGTTTCGTTTTCAAAAACCAAAATTGGGAGCCATAACTATACGCTAAAATATGTACAGGTCACGACCGAACAACTTAACTCGACGGAATATTCTTTGGAAACCCGTCAAAGAAAGGTTCGGAATTAGGCTGGCTATTTGAAAGTAGAAAATAAATCCGTCAGTATCTACCGGGACTGAGGGAATACGGCGTTATTTAATTAGGCAACCATTTTTACAATGTATGATTAACAGTTCATGTTATTTATTTCGCTCAGATCGTTGTCACGTTCTGGAGCACGTATCCAAGTTTAAGGCTTCTGAAAAATTAGATATTGTTTCAACCATGATGTGCAAGAGGCACAGATCTGATAAAAGCCACAACAGAAGGCCAAGGATACAATGTTCGTAACGTGTGATCATACATTTTCTGAGAACAATAGAACCTCTATACAACCTTTACCGGTCGTGACACGATCTCAAACGGTCTGCGTCGGACCTATCACAGATGCTCTCAGACATAACATACAAACGTTCCCGTTAATTATGTTGGCGATCACAGACAACCGCAGCCAAAATGAAGAGTTAAAATGCCCGCGCAGAAAATGTTATTTTATCTTTTGACCAAAACAAAAGGCTTTTATCAAGTTGTCAATTTGATCTTCTTGTGAGCTACATGAACTTACGCCGCCGAATGAAAAAGGACGAGGAAAGCTAAACACAAGTGTTGGATCCCAGATTTTACTCTGCAACGACTTGAACGCAGTCAGTTTAACACTCTTTCTCACGAACTAATGTTCCATGACAGGGACTGCGTTCAGATAACCGTGAGCATGACAGTTTTAGCCATTTTGGGGCCTTGTGGGGGTTAGCAGCAACACAAATTTGTTGTTGGATGCAGCAGAGTATCCCGGACTATGTTTCAATAAGTATTTTGGTCGGTACAGGTGCAATGGTGAGGTAATTTAAATTTGTTTCAACTCTGCCGATCAGCGGGAACATGTGACGCCGACCATTGCCGATGACGGGACCAAATCTTTCAATATGGCTGCAGCGTGACGCAGACCGATCGCCGAACGTGTCCCAGACTGTCGCAGCTAGATGCTCACAAATCATATGGAAACCCAACCTCTCCCCGACAGCTCACAAGCTACGCTAAATCACCCCTGTCCTAATTGGCCACCTTATTGTGAATTCAAGCTCTGCCCTCTGATTTTCATTGCCCAATCAGGGCCATCGTTTTAAAAGTCATTCAGAAAATAATCTGTTCTTTCCGCTTACTTTGGGAGACTAAAAATAGCAACTATTACTGTGCGCTGCACCTAAAAGACAGTACCCAGTCATGTGAACAAGAAGGTGGAAAGCAATGAGCATTCTGATTGATTGTTTGACAAGGGCCGTAACTCTCATGTGCGCTCTGTTCTCACAAGAGGGCAGAGCTCGAATTCACAAAAGGGTTGCAAATTGGGACAGGGGTGATTTAGCGTAGCTTGTGAGCTGTCACACCCGTCGGGGAGAGGTTGCATGTACATGTACATATCATTGGACATGGACGTCTGTCTGAAATAAACCTTACCAGTATCATCAACAAATTACCTCATCAGAATATGACAAAACGTAAACTTAAACCTTTTCACTTTCAACATTTGAAACTGATATCTCCATGTAAGTACGTCTATAGACTGACTGCATGAATTTATTGAATAAAGAACCATGTCCCCCCTGACGAATTGCATTTATACACTTTTTATAGACTTTCAAAGTCTTTTGAGTAAATCATTTCAAGGTTGTGAAACAGACATGTAGTATGTGTATAAATTAAACGGTTACTGAAAAATCATAATTTTATAGTTTTATAGATGTCTGATCTATGAAATGTACAAAACTACACATGCGAGTTTGTATTAAACTGCTTCTTTGTTTCGATTGGGAGCTTTTTAGTGCAAAATATGGACGCTAATTCAATCAAGAATGGAGTGTTGCAATAGCTTGCTGACAGAAACATCGCAAAGAAAACAGAAAATAAACAGGCTTACAAACTGCAAAGATCCAGAATATACATGTATAGTTAAAAGAATAGTTACAAGATCGACAAAGTCTTCTCATATCGCACCCATACTAAAGGGTTTGGACCGAACTGGTCGCCACACCGAACTGGTCGCTACATCTAAAAAGTCGTCAAAAATTGGCATAGAAAGCGGAAAACAGCGACCATTTGCTGTCGATGTTGTAGTATAAAATGTTTCACAAGTAAATACATTAACTTGCAGGTCTTATCTGTAGTGCATATATTTACTTAATGTCCAGTGTGCGCTGTTAATGACGATAGCGGACGTACTTGCAGTAAACTGTGACGACATATCATTCTCAAACGAAAATATATAATAAGTATTAACTTTATAGCGCGAATCATATGTATTCTTCGAAGTAATTTAACTGTTGGCGACCACTTCGGTGTGGTGATCAGTTCCGTGTACCCCTACTAAAGTCTCTTCACTGGCTGACTACAAGAGAGAATCGTATTCAAAGTACTGTGTTTCAGTTACCAGTGTGTACACAACACAGCTCTAAAATACCTGTGTGAACTGTTTCACTCATATTATATGTGCCATCGAGAACTTTACGACCAGCTTCCAAGAACCTACTTTGCACACCTCACTGGAGTCTTAAAATCTTTGGATACACATCATTTGCTGTAACTGCCGCAAGGCATTGCAATTACCTGCCAACATTCTTCAAAAGTGATGACCGTCTTTCTTCGTTTAAATCAAAACTCAAAAATAATAATAATAATTATTATTATCATTATTATTATCATAATCATTATTTACAGATTTTAAGATAAATATGCAGCAGCTGAGGGTCGAGTGGTCCTGGCGCAGTCACTCCCAGAGGGATCATCATCAGCTCAGGGACCTTTGTCCCCTCTACATGCAACCCAGGCAGCGAAGGGACTGGCTCCCAAGAAGCGCTGCCTAGTCGAACATTGCGAGACTCCTTAACACAGCAGCCTTCTGCATTACACAGACTGTCAGAAAGGCTGTGCTCTCGGTGTTGAAACCCGGGACATTCGTGTTCTGATTTTTAAGATAAGGACGGAACCAAACTAAGAGAAAAACGAGGAGTCGGACAACTGTGTATTGGGGATACAGGCGAGAGATTTCAAAAAACGAGACTTAACTTTTCCTCAATCTTCTTCTCAACATTACTGTCAAAGGAAACAGAACACTCAATCACATAAATAAATGATTGCATTTATCAAAGAGAAGGT
>JAUELE010094944.1:0-14866 GCA_031471655.1 Diodora aspera
CCAAACTTGGCGAAAATCTACGGACAATTCAGTGTAATGATCGATGGATATATATATCTTTTGTTGTCACCGTTGTAGCCAAAAAGTGTTACCGTTTGGACCAAATATCTATCCTCGTTTCGTAGAAGTGTGACCGTTTCGTTCAATCGCATGTCATCGTTATGGCGTATCACCGTTTTAGGCAGAAGTTCCATATTTGTTTACATTCTTCCAAATGCAATGCGCAATCTATTTTTAGCGTTAGACGAAGACGGAAAATAACATTTTTTTCGTTTGAACTGGGTGAATTAGAAAGAAATTGCTTTCTCTCTTATTGGGACCAAGACGTATCAAAGGAATGTAATTCTGGTGTTAGGTGGCGCTTCAGGGGTATATATACAGGTGATGTTCATTTTCGCCGCGGTACTAGTTAGTAACCGGTTTTGCACGTGCTGAAGGTGCCCTTACACTTTTCACATGGAAAACACGGACAGTTGAGTCATATTTCCTAAGAGAAATAAAGTGATGATAAACATGTTGCAGACACAAGGATGAAAATACGTGACATTGACGTCATATTTTCCTCAGAGGAATAAAACGGTAGAGTAGATGAGCATGTTGCAGGTACAAGGATGAAAGACGTCACAATGACGTCATATTTCCTCAGAGAAATAAAGTAATGATAAGCATGTTGCAGGCACAAGGATGAAAATACGTCACAACGACGTCATATTTTCCTCAGAAGAATAAAATGGTAGATGAGCATGTTGCAGGCACAAGGATGAAAAGACGTACCCATCTTCAGAGAAAAGCGTTAGTAATAAGAACGCCGTGTCACAAAAGGAAGGGGACTGACAGCGAATAAAGCGGCTTTCGCGTTCGTGTGTTCTGATGTAATATTGATATTGTTTGATTAAATGCCTCGGCTAGTACCGCAGGGAACCACATCTGAAGTTGTGTTGATATGTCTTGGTCCGAGTGGGTTGAAGAGAGAACACATGAATTCTAACGTGGATGCAATGAACATGGGAAATACTTTACCCTCTGTCGTGCCGTAGATGACCAGCATCTGTTTCCAACCGTAGTAATGAATAAGATCGACCAAGGCCTTGCTAAGTTGTTCTACGTTAGGGTATAAATTCACGGACTTGTCTGCGAGATCGTCTATGCCTGTGTCCAGGCGGAGTTCAATGTGAGGGATCTGGATGGAGGAGCAAAGAGAGTTGACGAAGCCAGCCAGGGCAGAGTTCCGAGGGCCGAAGGTCGCTAAGGTGTTCCACTCCACGAGGTGACAAACTGAAACATACAAATTGAATTTAGAATTTCTTCAATTAAAACTTTCTTTGATTAATATGCTTTCAAAAATGGTTGATTGTTCTACTTGTTCTCACAAAGATTCTGATCTGTAGTTTAAGCATAAATGCGTCATTTTATTTTTAAACTGCAGATGATGAATAATTCATTAGTAAATGCTCAGGGACGTATGGTAAAAAATATAGCGCCTTGGGCAGGGCTGGTACATCTTTCACCGATGACGCCACGTGATGTGCAAAGCTCACGCCGAGGGACAAACATTTCCAGAAGTGATCGATAAACGAAAAGTGAAAAAGATCCAAATTGGAATTGCCATGTAGAACAAGCATTGGGGCCCTCTTTCTAAGCGATACCGAGTCACACCCTGGTCCACTGAAAAAAAAGTTTCACTGAAAGGAGTGATACTGAATGTTGACTTTATGTTCGACTTCAACTATGTGGTCCCATGGGGGCTGTCTTATAGTATGTCCTTTGCTACTTTTTGGGGTTTACGACCAGTACTAAGATACAGAGTCCTTTTCTTAAGGAATGTGAGTCTTTGGGAGCAGGGAATATGCTCATCATTGGATGTATAAGTTCACCCATACAAGTGTGCCTGTTCATATTCATTCAGCATAATCTTTGTTAAGGTCAATTATTTAAATGACAAAAGATGTACATAAAGGGTTATCACCCAAATCCAGTAAGCTGTAATCAATCAGTTTCATATTGTTGCAATGTTCCACGCATGACGCTACCCTGATGGGTTAGCAAAATATAAATTGCTTTGTTAAGTTAAACAGTGTTATATAAAAGTTTTTTGGGGGTTTTTTTGCCAGAAAAATGAGGTGTGTTGCCAGGCTCGCATAAACTTGCAGTCACTGAACTGGGGTGATGTATCTATGTTTTGATGCGTATGAGACATACTTTCATGGACATGCTGAAACATGTGCCGCTGTCCCGAAGAGAGATGAATAGTGCCGCAGCAGGAAATAATGGATTAAATCGTGCAGTTCAGGTAGTAAGAGGAAGCAGTCGTTGTTAGTAGTAGGTTAACTAAACGTCCGACCAATAATACTTTGGAATTGAATTTAAGATGAACGTTTAACAAGTAAATGACAAAATATATTTTATTTGAACTAAATATAGACCCAGACTTCAATGTGATATTAACCTATTTACAGTTGAAGGTTTAGCATCAGTGTGTTCAATGTATACATGGACAGTGGCGGTATAATGGGTGATTACTGCCAGAGTCTAATCGTTACCTTGTGACAATTTTCACCAACAAGCATTATTTCAGGAATGTCTTCTGCTGTATGGGAATCTACTAAAATTGGGGAAATCAAGAGTTTAATTTCTATGGTAGTCTTGCTTCCAAAACGTGTCAATGCCTAAGCTGATGGAATGTCTCCATATGCAATTCATACCTTTGGGTTCATACTCATCAGATGGCCTATCGGCCTACAAATCGATCTCAGGTTCGAATCTTTGTAATAGCAACGCTTCAAGCTGCGCAATGGTTTGTAGTGCAGTTTGATGTTGATATAACATAATTAATTCATTCGTTACACCACCAGTTCGCAGGTTTCACCGCATCAAGTTTTTCATCTCCCTACTGACGCGGCCTTCATTGTACGTTAAAATAATTGTGCCCAGCACAACATAAGCTTTAAAAGAATAGGACGTACGCTCCAATATGTTTTTGTCCTATCATTTCTTCAGAACAGCCACATAATGTGCAGGCTTTGTATCAAGCCTATTCTTTGGTACAATAGTACTTCTCAAAATACCACGACCGTCGTGCCGCCTGTTATTTAAAGAAAGATTGACAAGTCAGCTGTCATTGTCTCGAGTCTTAACGGATTTCCATGTCTGTGTAAACATGATATGAGCCTCGACGAAGTGTCATCAGCTCCAATAGCCGCCAAGGCAGGAAGACGTTTACAAAAGCAGCTGCCAGGAGTTGACTACCATCCAGTGACTCTTGGCCTCTTCAGTGTCTACTGATTGCCTTTCTCGTTGAGGACTCCGTGATCCAGCTCCTCTAGACCACTTATGGAGGGTGTCGGTAGAATACGTTAAAGAGTTTCTTCTTTGCAAATATGTTGTCATGCTTAATTTTGCCTGGTATTCTCAAAACAGGACAGACACTAGCTGACAAACCAGAATCTCTTCATTATTCTAACTTAGACATAGGGAAACAAGAAACCTTTTTTCATAATTACTGGTCGATTAATGAGAGTTGCGCTGTGAAACAAGAAACATTCTTTCAAGTACTCGTCGATTACTGAAAGTTGCTCTGTGATCTCACTGAACTCCCGGATCAGGCAAATACCGACTGAGGGATGGCAGGTTATATAAGTACAGTACGTTTACTTTATGCAGTTATTTGATTGTTTTAATAACAATGCCTTCATTCGTTTCCTCTTTCAGTCGTAGTGCTCCATGCAGCGGAGCGTTTAGTCACGGGTATCGTGAATTGCACGTGCACACAAATTAAATGAACTCCTTTATGCCTACCGGACGATATTTTGATTTCTGCGCAAGCTTAACTTATATGTCAGACAGTAGTCTACCAAATTAAGTGGCTGGAATCATATTGTCCCATAACGCATGGTTTAAGTATGAGCAAAACAAACAATGTTATCAACCTCAGTCTTATAGGTCTTGTATCTATATTCTAGGTATGTCGTAAAAGTCCGCGTTACATTTACGACAAGAAGGGTCAACAGAGGTGTTCCATAAACCATGAATCTCTTTTATTGCTCGGACCTTGATTATGTCGCCTATTTTGTCATTTATGTGGGAAAACCTTTCACAGAGACTGTGCTAAAACAAACAAGGCTAACGTAATTATCGATGATGTGGGCGAATATCAACTCGGAGTCAATGGTTCCCAAAAGACGTTGCGACAATAAAAGCCGGAGACTGTTCATAGAAATGGCGATGTGCTTGTCCCATGGGCTTGGCCCTGGCATTGCACATAGGTTGCCAGTGAAATGACACTTCTATCTATGTTCATGAATAACTAAAGCACCCAAATGACATTCTACCAGGTGCGTGACCTACACAAGATGTCCATTCGCAGTCCACACCTTGCCCACTTTACACACAAGGATTCTCGTGGGCATGTTTCCTTCGAATCCTTCACCATGTATTATAGATAAACTAAAGTGCACGCGTAAGCTTGAAGTCAATATAAGTGCAGTAAAGTCAATACATTCACAAGGGTGTTTAAATATTCATGTTGGACCGTGGGAGGTGACTCATATTGGCCATGGAATTGCTACATGGTTTTAAATTTCCATTTAAACATGTCCCTGAAAATTTCCTGGTTTAATATTCATGGCATTATAGTACAAACTTAGCTAGTGATGTTAGTTTCATCACAACAGTTTTTGTTACGTAAAGTACACTAACATTGTCGACGCCTGATAGGCAATTGCAACTGATAGCTTGACATATGTTCACTGAGGTATATATAACTATGTTAAAAACACCTTTTTGTGTGAATGCTAACAACGTGAATAGGGATTTACTGACAAATAACGACTGTGGTTGGTAATATAGTTTTACTTCTGGACAAAGGTCTTGACAAGCAACATACCCATAATGATGAGTTTCTGGAACATTGTGAAATAATACAGAAAAAGTTGGAATATGTATCGCCTCGTCAAGATTTAAAATACGGACTGTTGTACACAGTTAAATGATTACTGCTAAAATACACAACAAAACCTAGAAATACTGGTTTCTTAATATAAACTGCGCTGGCCAATGTCGTTTGGAGAGCAGAAGGCCGTGCTCAAGTGAGTTCATTTAATCTTGGCAGCATTCACGAGACTATTATAAACGCTTTTCTGCTGTAGGCATTACAAGCACGACTGGTTAAGGATATGAATTAACGCATGATTACTAAAACAGAGGTTGGTTTAATTGTATAATACTCCTATATAACATGCCATTCTTCCGTCAGCAGTTCCACGCTCCGGATGAGTGAGCTTCATGCAAATAGTACTGTTTCAAGTCATAACTGAGTCACCGGTATAGTTTAATATTGAACCTGGTCGACTTTCATCTCAAAAAGACCAGATTGTGTATTTGTAGTCAATAGCTTGCATAACTTCATACCATATTTCTGCCTGGTAATCCATATTTTCATTGCGACTGAAGGCAAGATTTTCTGCATCAAAAGATGAAAGTATCATTGGCTTTTCTGGAATATGACAGCACTTTTGTGTCTCTCCGAGATAGAGAGATGTAAAGATTGCATTGAATGTGCTTCATCTTATAGACCCAGCTCCTTCAACCCACTTGACACAGGCTTTTCATAAACCCAAATCTTCCTCAGACTCACAAGACTCCATTTTCAAGATAATTGGCCCCATTCAAGTTAATCCCGACTCTATTTAAAGAAACCTGCTTATGATAACGTTCCCACACAAGCAGGTGTAGGAAGTAATTGAATGAGGTAAAAGCAAATTTACACATGCTAAGTCTATGTAATCACATCATGACGTGATTTCTTGAGAACCACCAGTGTTTGTTCAACATGGAAAAGAAGCCTTTCCAGATAGCTTGGCGGTCTACAAGGCAAACAAGGTAGAACTGTCACGGACACTTCAGGCTAGTAATCAGATAAGTATCGCTGGTCATCATTCGCGATGCATTTTTAATAACACACGAAGTCTCGGTTAGTGAGCAATTACTGTTTTTCCACTAGAGACCATGCAGGGCAAACAGATCGATGCACTTGTTTCACAAGGCTACTGACTGTAAAGAAACACCAAGCTGTCTGTTCAGCCATTGCCCTTGGGGAAAGATAGAATGGCCGTTCCTTCGATGTCCAAGACGGGAATAGCTAATATGTACGTTCCTTTGTGGGGACAGCACATTCATCAGAGGCCAGATCTTGCTTTCTAGATTGTGTGGATGACCTTCGAATTGAGTCCTCTTAATGGTTGATTTTTTTTTTAAATTGCAATTGAAAAGACAAAAATAAGTAAATTGGAATGAATCAAAAACTCACACAAATGAATATGCACTCTATTTAGTTCTTGAATCTTTACTCAATCAATCTATTTTATTTTCAATCAAACAAAATCAAATGGTCGCTCTCTAACGTAGGTCTTATCTTAGAGCAGTCTTCAATCTTTTTTCATGCTGAACATAATTGCAAAAGAATTTAAATAACTAATTAATCCAATAGATAAATAAATAAATAAATAAATAAATAAATAAAAAAAGATCCAAGAAATTTAAAACCTAAATTATACGTTTACTTTTTCTGTAAACATTTTGCCAGAGATGTTGGCTAACTTTCGGGCAATTTGTCCTGATCTAGAGCTAAGGGAAGCAAAGTGACAGCATTACAACTAATAAACATTCATACATGAAGATCAAAAAGATAATTACTTAAAGAAGAACCATCAAAGGTTGACTAAACCTGAAATTAGTGGCCGTTCTAACAAAAGAGATTCTTCATTTAGTTTATGAAGCATGATGTTTACAACTGTCGTTAGTCAATTCTTTGGGGAAGGTCAAAACTGATGCCTGTAAAATGTCCAGACAAACATTTGTTACAAGTTTAAAATGTGCGAATAAATAAAATTAAAACAGTTTTGTGAGAACGTCGCGTGCAAAACCCACTGTGATTGGATGATTTGATACCGACTTCTGACAACATGATTGGTAACTTCCAACCTTCACAAAAAGACACCGTAAAAAAACTCGTGCGCTCATCATTTTAGGAAAACACTTAGATTAATTGCCAAACTTTTGCCATTTATTATCAACAGACGTAATGAATTTTAAATCTCTTTTGAAGAGCATTTAGTCCTGCAGGGAAATGCCTGTTTGAATATTGATACTGCATTTGAAACATAACTTACAATGTTACCTCCTGAATATTAACTTTCACCGTGTTAAAGCAAACCAAAATAATCTAACTACAAAATTTATTTTACAGTTAAGTGCTGAAGCTATAACTTATAATTAACTATTAACATGGACGAAGGCACTGATATGGTCCATGAACAGCTCTTGTATGTCAAAAATGATCTATCTCTTGACGAACATGTACCAACTCTATCTGATCTATTACTTTCATTAAGATTTTCAATCCAGTAATTTGAATCCGGCCATAAATTTGCTTGATCCGTCTACTGATGTGTTACGTAGTCTGTGTAGGGCGTCGTGTTGAATACAGCGTCAGAGCTGACTGAAAATGGAATCTGTACTTGTTCTCCTTGTGGTACGTCTGATTGCCAGTCATGTGTAGTGAATACAGGTCAAATCTTTCCGATCTCTGATCAATCGGCCTGAGATGACAAGTTGATTAACGAGGAAATATATGAAGACAGCCACAGTCAGCACTTAATTTGAAGATGTTGTGTACTGATAGAGGAACATTGCAACTTGGGGAGACCTCAATTTGGGTATCATCCTATGTCGCTGTTCGTCGATAAGCGAGGCACAATATAGAGCAAACAAAACATAAATAACGTTGTTTCAAGAGTATGTGCTTTAATTTTCTTTCGTTGTTAGTGAATCAGGACACGATGTTCAGGCCAGACACTATTTGTTTACTGAAACCATTTCCACTACACCTTAAGATTAGTATTAATTATATGAGGGGAATTGAAGTGAATTGAGTTTAAAGTCGCACGGGCAATACTTCAGTCATAATGCAATCTGATGCGCAAGGTGTACCTAGAAGAAAGGACAGTTTGAAAAGAGCGAAAGATCCTTAATTTGTGTCTCCTTGTGCAAGCATTGAATTACTCGGTCCCATTCTTTCTTGGTGACGCTGCACCATTCTTCGGAATCGCCACAACATAACCCACAACCATCACTTAAGGACGTTCATTACCATTGTTTGTGCGCACATTGGTCTGCGCATGTATCAGCGCGTATCTGATATGAGCCACCAAATTGGCCACCAGTTGGCGCAACTTATAAAATAAACTAGCATGGACACCCCTATTTCTTTAATTGCGGAAACCGTTTTAGGGATTTGTTTCTATTCTATAACAATTTCTTGAATACTTCAATTTGGTAATGAACCTTCTTAGCTTGAATATGTTGCGTGACTGACAGAGGCCCATTGCAACTATGAACGGCCTCTGATATTATCGTGTGGTCTTCAGTAGATCTTACCAAAATACAACACAAATAAGGTTGTTTGATGAGGACTTTTCTGAACATTGCTGTGTTTGGAATCATGTATCATTCTCAGGTAACAGTTTTCATATGTTACCCATTTTCTGGAACCAAGAAGGGCGACCAGGTCAGTCCAGTCTTACAACAATTCCACTAGATTACAAGATGCTCACTCTGGTGTTCAAGTGGAATACCTTTTCACTCTGAGCTCCGGGAGTTATGCGCCCTTGGCCCTTGGCTTATAAAGACATGATTCGACAGCGGTCATTGCAGGGGAGGTAACTACTTGTAGCCCATAACAAGTCTGTCTCCATGACAACGATACCTTCCTTCACGAATAAAATGGTTGGATACATATTGTTGCCAAATATATGCAAGTAGTTGCAAATGACTTTCAGTTGTATTAATCATCAAATGTTTGTAATGATTAACCCATTTTAACTAATAATACATGTATGTCATAAACACACATAATGTAGTCCTCGTCGGTATTTTAGTTGTGAACCGGCGAAGCTTCATCCGCCGATAAATGTCCAATGTGTTAGTGGAACATAGAGGAGCTAACTCGTGAGAAGTTCCGTATGCTACCTGTCGAGTCAGTTAAACATACTGACGTACAAATGAAACGATACCAAATTATTTCAACTATTTTCCCTTACGTCTTTATGTCATAGTTAATCAAAACGATGTTTGGATTTTACTGACTGTGATTTGATTGACATCATATCATTGATAAAACTTCCTAATCTTGAAGGGATATCTCTAGCATATCTAACGTGTGTGCGATTTTATCTCAGTAGTCTCTCAAAATCTTGGTATCGTTTCTTTTGCACGTCAGTATAGATTCGAGCCCAAGAGATCTTCAAGATCTGGGAACAGACACTTGTTGATAATTTCACATGAACTTACAAAATATGGACAAAGATCTCGCCGGTATGTCGGCCGACATCTATGGAACAAGCTTCCTCGTTGCTATCCGTGCAGCAAATAACTTGTCATCATTCAAAAGTCATCTTTTCAGGCGTATTGTTGTGCATATAATGTCTGACGTTTTCACACTTACACTCACGCTCACAGAGCTTTACAGCAGCATTGCGCTGGACTTTTATTATCTCCTCAGTCACTGAAGATTATTATTGGCGGTAGTATAAAAAAAACAAGATTGAAGTGAATGTTTGTGAGGAAGGATCCACAAAAACAAGATATACCCGCGTCGAAGAAGACGTTATTTATGATATTGGTATTTCTTGAATAATGTGACCTTTGTTGTGAAGGATATATAACTGTATATCATATGGCATTCAAAGAAGAAATATATAATAGCATGTCATCTCTCGCCCTTTGATGTAGAACAGAACGTTGGAGAGATGTCGGAAGCTTGTTACTGGGCGCTTCTGTGTATAAGCGATAATACAATTATATTCACTTTATTGTGTGGTCTGTCTCGCCCTTAAGTCGAAGTGTTAGTGACAGCAGTCAGTAGATATTGTACATTTCTACTGAGGGGGCTTATTTCAGCCTTTGGTGACTGCTGAAGGTTTCTCGCTGGTCTGAGGCGACCTAGCTTTTCAGATAAGTTGAGGGCAACAGTTAGATCTCTTCAAGCGTTAAAAAGGCTGTTTTCTGTCCGTGGGAGATAAGTATATTGTTAAAGTTGAAGTTGTGCTCCCGAACGCGAAATAGGTCTGATGCTATCGGTGTGGAATAAATAACATAAACGTTAACTCATACATTGTAAAAGTGTATGCTAAATTAAATAACGCTGTATTCCCATACATTGTAGTCCCATATTCCCATGCAGATGGATATATTTTGTACTTTCAAATAGCCAGCCTCTTTCCCAACTTTCTTTTGAAAGTTTTTGAAGAATGTTCCATTGGTTTACAAATGCTTCCCGAGTATGAGCCGAAAGCAACGTTTCCGAAATTTACGAAACAAATTCAAAATTCTATGGGAAAGTTCGGAATGCATTCATTCGTCTTCAAAGACCGGGGTGCCAAAATTATATCGGTGTCTTTCACGAGGTGAAAAGGTAACAAACGGGTCGTATGTTGAGTAGATCAGTTATTATATTAAATATTTCAACATACGTATCATTCCCAATGTTGATTTTTGAAAAGGACACATTGACTTTGAATACGTATCCAATTTTAAATAAATTTAGGTAACTGGAAAACAGAGGTAGATAATATCAGGTAGTTATTATATCTATAACATTGCGCGTTAACCTTATTGGAAAGAATTAGTTCGCAAGATGCTGAATTGGTTTAACTTGATTGCACGAGCAATCTGTCAGCACTGTGATGTGCATAAAGAACACTGAGATTGAACAAGTTAAAGAGGACAAATAACAAAGTGAAAGCCATTTTAGTCAACGTTCATTACAAGCGTTGGGTCTGTCAGCCTTGGCGGATGTGGTTCGAGTCCCGCCCGGGCACATCTCTTTCAGCCCGGAGAGACATGGTGATGTGGCTAAAAGATTGCCGAAAACCATGTTAAACCCCCAATAAAGGCCTTAGCCCTTTTTTAAGTGACACCGCATCACTACCAGGAAAGCCTATAGTGCTTCACCAGATGTATTCTCCCACAATAGTCCGGAGAAACAGTGGCATCACCTGTTGGCTGGGAATATATATTTTTTCTTATCCCCTGCAATTAGTTTACATGGATCTCTTTAATTTTTAACTTCCAGACGGCACATGCTTCAAATACATTCAACAGTTTTAAACTCAGACAACAGTTTTATTTGACATCGTTTCACTTTATTTGAAATTTACAAGCTTAATCTAGACATTATGTTGTTTTATATGGTGGGGTCCTTTTAGCCAATCTGCAGAGATAACATAATGTTATTTAACAGGCGAATAGCACGCGTTGTTCTGATATGTCTCGTGTTACTGACACCGTGAACCTAACCAAAAAATATACCTCAAAGAGCAAATGAGATAAAACCTAAATAAGCGAAAACTCAAATAGAATCTGCTATAAAAGTGTTATACCTTTTTTACGACTGTCAATAAAGGGCTACGTCATCAGTCTGTGTAAACGTTGGCAGTCGATATTGGCCGGAGTTCCCAGTATACCATTGGCAGCTAGTTGACTCATAAAGTCAAGACATTACTTGTGGGATTGTTCTGCCGCCAACACAGATGGTTATACGTCTTGGAAATGTGGCAAAGGTCCCGGTTTGGGAGCCATAAAGCAACACGACTGACCATGCTTCAACACCGAAAAACTGTAGCACGAAGGAATTAAGTATATTTAGTGTTCTACTTTCGCATTTAAGACTTCAATCACACCGCTTGATTGGACTTCAAAGTAGCTGTGGGACACTGGTTGATGTGCAAGTGTCTTTTATTTTCCATCTTAGCTGCTCTAGTTGCACTTTGTTTCCGTGCAAATGATTATGCAGAAACAAAGTTTCTCAGACTGATTACATTTGACGTTATTCACATAGATGTTTGTCTCAAATCGCAAAGTAAACTATGACGTCACATCTGTATGTTTCTTGCTACTAATAGGTTACCTTAAATTGAAGGGATGCATACCAAAAGGGCATATTGGTTTCAGTTTCGAGTAAAACCTACTTTGTGTTTTTGATTTTGATGTGTGGGCAATTGTTTTCATAGCACTGAAGAACTCGAGTTATATTATAAAGATTTAACGTTTTAAGAATTTTTTCTAAATACGTATTATGTTATATATATGTAAAATAATGATTATATTACATGTTGTGGGATTGTGCAAGAATAGAATGCAACATGTGCCTTTCTTGCTCGTATTCAATAATTGTTGAGCGGAATTCTGAAAATGCGCCAGGCCTTTAAGCACTTGACTTATCAGAAGAGTGTTTCATATATACTGACGTCCAAAAGAAAGTATACCAAATGATTTCTTCTATTTTCCCTTACGTCTTTATGCAATAGTTGATCAAAAGGATGCTTGGATTTCGGTAAACGTAATTTGATTGACATAATCTCATTGATAAACTTTTTCAAGTCTTGAAGGGATATCTCTTGAATATCTAACACATTTGTGAATTTATTCAGTAGTCTTTCAAAATATTGGTATACTTTGTTTTGGACGTCAGTATAGTTGTGCTTTGAGACTATTTCGTATTCTGTTTATTGTAACCTTCCTCATAATAATTACATACGTTTAAATGTTTAGCAGGTGAATATTGCATATATCAAGCATTTAGGATTGAGATTTATTGAACAATTTGCTTGTGGCGGGAGATTACTCTATGCTGAATGCGTATGTATCCTGTTGGTCTATAACACAGCACTCATGAGAAGAATTCAGAATGAGAAAGTACACTTTACATGAAACGTGTCTGAAATAAAATAAAATGAGAACGGTTGTCGTGAACAGGGACCAGTCTCTCACATTCACGTGTCTTAAAATGTATTGGCTCCATCTATGACCAAGCTAGTGACCTGTGACAGAAAAAACTGTGTACACTATTCATGCTCTGCACAAAGACACCTGACTGGAACGGGTAAAACACGGCTAGCCAATCACTGTCAGTGTGTGGGATGTGGAGAACCGGAAATGGTTGGTTAGCCACCTTCCGTTTGCCTGTCAGTTCTTCAGACTTCAAATGATACTCTTAAATAGTAAATAATGTGGAAATGTCTTGTGTTAGGTTTGCCAAATAGCGAGTTCATTATCGGCGTCCTGAGACTACTCGATCCCCTAGTGCTATCTTCAACGTGAATATAACATATTATGTTCAAGAGAAATTTATTGGAACGATCAGTACAAGACGCGTTCTCACTACTGGTATCCAAATGTAAGTGGAGGCAGCGTCGTATCCAAATGTTAGTCGAGGCAGCGTCGCATCCAAATGTTAGCTGAGGCACTGTCGTATCCAAATATAAGTTGAGGCAGCGTCGTTTCCAATTTAGTTGAAACAGCGCCGTATGCAAATTTTATTTGAGGCAGCGTCGTATCCAAATGTTAGTCGAGGCAACGTCGTATCCAAATGCTTGTTGGGGCAGCGTCGTATCAAAACATAGATGGAGGCAGCATCGTATCCAAATGTAAGTTGACGCAGCGTCGTATCCAATTGTTAGTTGGGGCAGAGTTGTATCTAAATGCTAGTTGAGGCAGTGTCGTATCCAAACATAATTGGGGGCAGCATCGTATCCAAATGTTAGTTGAGGCAGGATCGTATCCAAATGTTAGTTGAGGCAGCATCGTATTCCAATGCTAGTTGAGACAGGGTCGTTTCCAAATAAAAGTTGAGGCAGCGTCGTGTCATTTGAGTTGAGTTGAGCTTAAATGATGTTTTACGTTGCAAGGGCAATATTTCAGCCATAACGTAACGTGATGTGCAATGTGCTCATCGAGCCAAAAGAGAGTTTATAAAAGGGATCGATAGAAAGGAAAGTGAAAGCAAAAGATCTCCATTTTAGTCGCCTTTTACGACAAGCATTGGGTTACCGAGGCCCTATTCTATCTAAGTGACACCACGTCACTCCCCGGAAGCCCCACAGAGGGGAGTAACTCTGGATTAACGTGACTTTCGGTAATTTTTTACCATAACATCACGATGGTCCCAGGGGGCTCCCATCTCAGTGCAACACAAAAATGACCAGGGCAGGATTCGAACTCGGAACCTTTCGATTGCGAGTCCAGTGCAGGAACCACTGCGCCAATCCCACGCCCCACACGGATCTAGACTTTTGTCAAATCCCTAAGTCCTAATCAGTGTGTTTATTATATGTAAATCATTATATACATAAGCTGTGGCTGTCAGGCTAATTAAAGGGGTCTCAGTAGGAAACAGGGCCTTATAGTATCAACATAGTCACAGGGACTTGATGAAAGTCACACAGAGATCAATAGCTCTGTAATGTCAACATTTGATTGAAGAGTTTACCTAATGCAAGCAAAAGATGATTTTAAAAGAGTGAGAGTGATTTTACATGGTTTTCGGCAATCTTTCAGCCATATCACCACAGCATATATGTTAACTTATGAAACCTCTATAGATGTTTTGTAGACATTGCTACAGTGCCTGGGCTCCTGTCGCTCCAGGCTGAAAGAGAGCTACCCAGGCGGGACTCGAACCACAACCACCAAGGCTGACAGATTGCTGGGCCGATATCCCACACCCCTGATTTTGAATGAGAGATCTTTGTGCCAATATGCTAATATGGAAAGTTTCATAAAAATATGACATTAGTGATGTTACCAACATATTTCAAATGAGGGGAGGGTGGATGCAAAATTTCAATCTCAGTATGCAGGGTGTATTTTAGTACATCCATACCCATATACAATATTTCACAAGGGCGGATGGGGGTTCTCACTTATTGTTCAATTTTTACCCTACTTCATATCAACATCCATCCTCAAAATCCAGGCTATAAATAACTACTGTCTCCATCCGTCAAATACCCTGAACCCACTCCTATTCAAG
>JAUELE010095055.1:0-14865 GCA_031471655.1 Diodora aspera
TAAGGATATGGATTATGCGTGCATATCTTGTTAATTAAACAAGTTGTAAGCTGTACTTGTTACTGTTGTCGGACTCAGCAGTTAAGACACATGTCTTGAAATTGGGACTGCTTCAAACTCAATGCCTTTCCCTTTTAAAGGGACAAAATCAGAGTTGCATCTCCAATACCAAACAGAAATTAAAAAACCCGTTCAAGTCGGTATGACTAAAACATCGATACATCAATTACATAACAGCGAAACCCTACTGCAAATAATGGACGGTTGACTACAGTTTATTCGCCACTACACCCAGAAAGACAAGCCCTGAACATATATTGGCGTACCTGCATCTCTGATCATGTTCCTTTAAAGATATTGATTATGCGTGCATATCGTGTTAATTAAACAAGTTGTAAGCTGTACTTGTTACCTGTGTCGGACTCAACAGAAAAGACACATGTCTGGAAATTAGGACTGCTCCAAACTCAATGCTCTCCCCTTTTAAGGATATGGAGTATGCGTGCATATCTTGTTAATTAAACAAGTTGTAAGCTGTACTTGTTACCTGTGTCGGACTCAACAGACAAGACACATTTCTAGAAATTGGGACTGTTTCAAACTCACTCCTTCCCTTCGAAATGATATGGATTATACGTGTATATCTTGGTAAATACACATATTGTAGACAAGAAACGTTTTCAGAAATTGGGACTGTTTGAAAATCAATCTTGACCTTTTCAGCAGGGTGGATTATTGAGTATAAATCAATCAGTTAATTTCAGAAAAAAGGCTTTAGGCCCACGTTCAAACATAACGAAAAACAAATTAAATACAACACTTCATGAGGACATGCATACAACGAATCTAGGTGTAACTGTAATGCAGATTTTATGTTGTTACATACATTCGTTAAAGCAGCAGGGTCTGTAGACTGTAAGATATTATAAAATTGTATATCACTAGTAATGTTGCATATCGTTACACATCTGTATACATGTATATGGGACATTTAATAAAATGATACTCATTTAAAAAAATATTCGTACAGAAAATACAAAAACGCTGTTGTCTATGTGGTCCCTCCCTTCAAGCAGAATACCTTTCATTAATATTGCTGAATATGGATTGGATACAACAGTCTTTAATTCTTTCAAATTCATTTAAAAAACATCTCTGTATGACCAGGTCCTTGTGCTTCCCAAAGTTATGCTGAGTATACCATATAGTATACTCGAAATATAGAGATAAATACAAAAATGAACAAATATTCTTTGTTCATCGGACAGAAATTCGGCATGGTGAAAATATTATTGTTGATTTTATAATCACTTAAAAATCAATTCTCTACCTTTCGCTCTATATGATCACGATTCTGTTTCTGTTTGTGATTCTGAATTTACCTTCGATTTTAAGTAAATAATGAATTAAATTGTTTTGACCGTTTAAGTTGTCAAAGAGGACGTGTAACTGTGTGGAGTAGTTTCGGAAGACAAATCTTAATTTTCCACAACAACAATGAGAGCTATGGTTCTTCAAAGACAAGCATTTATATGTGGATGAACTGTTTCAGTGAACAACCTTCTATTATCTTGAATCCTGGATTGTGTCCTCGGTACGTAGTAAATATAAGTGGAGAAAACGCATAAGAAAACTTAGATCACTTACCATGCAATTCTTTATATTGACTTTATTGTCGTGTTGTGGAAATACAATACTGATTTCTCTGTAGCAACTCTGACAGATCCATTATACTCAACTTAACCTTGTCATAAAACCAGTCATACATGATATACATACAAACAAACAAACACGGTTAAGAAAGCTGTCAAAGAATCTACGCTCACTGTTTACCGTACACGTATAATCTTTGTGACCCGTTGGTGTAAGTTCTGTTAAACATTTGTCAAATGAAACGTTGTGTCAGGTGCAGGCTTTATATTTCATCAACCATACACATTCAGTGACGTGGGATGTTACACTTTACCAAACTGACTTTTTTCATAAAGGTGTAATGAACATTTAGTAGTGACGCCTTGTCAAGTGCTTATTTATTGCCATCGATATGACCATTAATTGCTATCGCTGTGGTAGAGAGTTGTACTTGGGGTATGTCTCGGGTCACATGCACACTGAGTATGAAAGAGACAGAGGCCAGACTTCTCGAGACTAACATCGATCAAATGATTTATTAAGTGTCAGCACGTTCAAACCATACATGTCCTGATCGTGTGAGCGTACCAGTGTTGTGAGTGTACTGAATTGCTGATCTGCACGCACCTGATATTGTAGTTCACAACTCCTGTTCTACCCACATACACACACACCTTTTATAAATGTATGTGAACCTAGATTGTTGTTCTCATATTCAAATCTGTTTTAAAGGTTTTATTAAATTAGTTACATTAGTTTTTAAATAATAACTTGGCTTGCTTATATGTATAAACCGCTTTCTTGTACTCAATGGAGGGAGCTACTAGCAGATACAGAACAAGTATTTGAGGTTCGTTTTTATGGTAGTCTTCTGAAGTTTGAACATATACAAGGTTTAGTATATTTGCAAGAGAAACCAGCATATAAAGTGTTCATTAGAGATATCAAGTATGGAAAAGAAGTGAAGCGACTTATTATTTTTTATATTAACATGACTTTCAGTCAACTTTTTTAACTATATCGTCACGGTGGTTTCAGGGGAGTCCGGGAAATGAAGCAAATCCATCTTAAGAGTAACCTCCCTTGGTCTCAATTGAGTGTCACATAGATGTGTTGATCTTATAAAGAATTCTGTCTCAGTAGCCAAAAGTTTTTTGTTACGACAGCTGTGATGGGGATCAGCAGGGTTCTGCTCATAGAAAAGGTAAATATGTATATTTCATTTATCAATAATAGTTTGATGTATGAACGAAGTGTTAACAGTTGTCTCGAATTGCTTTGTGTGTTTATCTACATATTACATTGCTTTACAAAATGGCGACGAAACTTTTAAAAGCAGTTATCAAGTAAATCTCATGCACGCAAGCCTGTCCAAAACGGTGTTAACCGGTGACTGGTTTCTTTATGATCACAAGTAGTTGTTAGCTACAGGTATATACGTGCCGTATCTGTGTTGAAGCATACCGGCAGCGTCGATAAGGGGATGAAAGCTTAAGTGTAGTTGTGTCAATAATTTGAGACTTTATAGAACACGTGGTCAGAGAAAAAGCTTGTAACACACGCCTCCAAGCAACAAAATATTGTCATATTTCACAACGACGCGTATCCAGCAAATGGATAAACACGTTACGCAAGATTAAACTTTTGCTGACTCACAATGAAACCGGCTAGTATATCACAGAATTATGAGTTAAATGTGATATCTGTTTAGGTCAACATTTCATTGATAATGCCTCAACTTTATCATTTGTTTACAGGTGGTACATACACATGTTATTTGAGGTACCAACATCTAAAAATAACTGACTGTTGCAATACAAATGTCAAAATACCTGTTTCAAGGTAACATAACATACTGAGGCTCCAGCTGAAGGGGCTTTGCATTTTGATCAGTAAACTTAAGCGGTTGGCAAACATGTGAATGAGGGAATGTGAAATTTCGACAGAGGGAGACGCGAGAGTAACTCTGAGTTCTGATGAACTAACCTCGTTATTATGTCAGTATTTTGAAGATAACCTACCTGTACGCTTCAATGAGTGTAACACATTCTAAATATAATGCAAGGATGTACAAAGTGATAAATTTCTTTGCTTTCTTAATGTATTCTGTTTAAGGTTTATAAGTCTGAAACATTTATTAATATTTTAATCTGCAAATTCCTTACATTTTGTATTAATTACTGCTGTTTTCTTTCAGGGCATTTGATCTTATTGGTTGAGTAACAAAGGTTGCGTAATAATTGCATTCCTGTCTCATCATTCAGATCACGTCCACTATCTAACTGAAGTACAAGTGTACTTAATCAGCAATCCGCTTGACTCATACGTATTGAAATTAATCAGCTTATTCCAACTTCCTTCTCAAACGAGCGGGACACCCGTGTAGACCCTCACTGGCTGAGCGGGTACATGCCGTGTTGTGTATATAAACGAGTACACCAACGGTAGCTCGGGTTGATCAAGACGGGCAGACCGGATCTTATTGAACGAGAGTGCCAGGCAACCACAAACAATATGGCGACCCCAACAACTTCCATCGGGGATAATGGAGACTTTGTGATTCGGAAATTATTCCGGTTTAGTCATTAATTAGGAAAGATGTGAGTAAGCTATTGGTAGTTTCGTTCAAGTATTATATTGCTTACGTTGACATAACTAAATGATTAATCGTGTCAATTCGTATTTACATTTATTCTTAGTTACCACGTGCTTTTGTTACACCTTGATATAAGTAGCAACCACATATAATTTTTGACTAAATGACATAATTATGTGTGCGTGGGCGTTGATATTAAAAAGAGTGAAAGGGATTAGACCGACCCACCTAAAATGTTGCCACAAAGTGGCCTATAGAAATCAGAATACAGCGACAAATTAATGTCATTGTTGAAAACGTCTCACACGTCTATAAACTAAGTTGTAGGCTTTATCTGTAGTACAGGTATTTAAATATGTTCGTTTTGTGTGCGCTATCTAATAATGATTGCGGACATTCTTCGGTTCTTATGTGACCAGTCAACTGTGACGACATATCACTTGTCAAAGCAACAAGCAAAGATGATAATAATGATTATAGGTACGAACATCGACTGTTCACCTATTTCAAAAACGAAAATATTACCATTATGGCAGGAATTGTATTCCTCGACATTATCCTAACTTGTAGCGACCAGTTCGGTGTGCCCGGTGAAGTATATACGTGTTCCGTTTCCTAGCAAGAGATGCAGTGTGTTTAGACAAGCTCAAATACAAGGCCTCATTTCGCGTAAACTCAATTTAATAAGAAAGTATACATCAACGGTTTTTTTTGTCCTAAACAAAGTAACTCTAAATCTGGTCAAATCTTATACCTTCGAAGTAAAAGGTTTATATCACCTTCTGTTTTTGCCTTTTTATATCATTCCCCAAAACTAATCGGTATACTTTTTTTGATCGTCAGTATATATGTCCGAGGCAACTAAGCAGGTTTAACTCCGCTCCATAGCGCCACGATATACAAACAGATTTGGGGCTTATGCACATAGTATTGTTTAACCACAAGACTGTTCCAGTCACCTAGTTCAAGACGTGTTACTAATTCTTGGAAAACGCATACCAGGCTACTAAAATAGCACAGAACGAAAGCGGATCAATTGGTGAAAGCGACTTCACGGTTCTGAACATGAAACGTGCGATATTGCATGGCAGATAACGTGATACACGAATCCGACACTGACTGTCTCTCTGTCTGTCTGTCTGTATGTAAGTATGTTTGTATGGTGTCCTCCCATAAGAAGTACATCCCATGCAAACTACAGCTTAAAACAAGGTCCGATGCACAGATTAACTGTATGCTGTCACCTGCGTCTCGTTAATGGATCTGCCCAACAGATCCCATAAGAACTACCCCCATCAAACTCCCAACAGAACACAAGAAAAGTGTTTGACATTATTTATTTGTCACTCCCAACATAATCTCCAACTGTCGTGCAATTGCCACGGCATGTCTTAATAACACGCTTTCAATGGACTGCTTCACTTCTAGTGACATTCTTTTGGTAACGGAAACCGTCAAGGAGCACCTAAGGTTTACCTTTCTGACTAAGGACAAAATCAACTTTCCTAAGCTCAGCCATATCGGTATAAAATATTGCCATTACTCCAATATTTTCAGTTTGGGTTGTTTTTTTCTATCATATTAATACAAGAACATTGCACCAAATACCATTTACTCATCTCTCCTAAGACCTTTATTTTCTGGTTATTAGATTACCTTTAACAACATCAGACACTGATCAATTAGACTGTATCAAAATTAACAGCTAAGCTACTCAACAGTTGTGATTTTATGAATGTAGTTCTTTTTGGAAAGCTGATGGTCTGTGCTCATTACATGTACATGTATGTTTGTATGCGTGAGCGTGCGTCTGTCTGTCTGCATGTGCGCGCGAGCGTGCGTCTGTCTGTCTGTCTGTATATGACTGACAAGTAGATCAAGAACTAGTTTTATATAGTAGTACTTTTGTTTCAAATTAGTTGTAATTGTCTTGACTGCAATTCAAATAGTGTAAGGAAAATGGGTCCTTAGTACTCTCAGAATTAAAAATAAATCAATATTTGCCGCGTAAATTTTTGTTTGAGCGAAACAACAGTGACGACTATGATACACCGATATAACAAAGTGTGCACTACCTTGGACTATTAAGAACATCAAGTTTGATTCACCTGAAGACGCCTTTGCAGATAGAATGGAGCAAAACGTAGAAAAATGCACTTTATTGCCCAAATAGTGAAAATGATCATACCTGACCTTGCTGCTAGTTTAATAAACACTCGGTCTAAAGCAGCAAGGGAATTCTTCAAATCTTTCTCCCACATAAAATAGTTATAAGCATGTGCATTAATAGTTCCAACATCCGACAACATTTAAGCAAGCCCAGTCTCATGACACGGCTCGTGTTATCAGTACCTCAGTACCTTTATATACTCAAGGTAATAATGGTTGTCACCCCCTACCAAAAAACGAAAAAGATTAGAAATTTGTCTATCCTTCAAAAATGTGTTAATATATCTGAGAGTGACAACCATTATTATCATGAGTATATATATTTTTATCTAACCAGATTTTTGCGTTATTTAATATATTATTAATTTCGAAAGAGCAATCTCTCAGCTAAAATGATTAATATTAGTTTATTTGCATAAGAAAGTATATAGCCTTTTTCGGAAAAGGCACTTTGGGCTGACAAATAATTGCATGTTGTACATTCGACTGATTTTTTGCTCCTGTAAAATAGTCTGTCAAGATCAAACTACGTTTTGCCATCCAAATATAATTATGGTAGCGGTATATGTTTCTCGATGAGATGTGTGATAATTCATAACTCAATTCATTATCACCGTTTTGTAATTTACAAATATTAATATATATTTAATTCCGAGAGTATCACAGATCATAACTATAGATCTGTTAACAATATGTCATCTTAGGTTTCAGCAGGAAGCTCCGAGAACATCCTGATGCATACCGTTCATGGATTCAGACCTCGTCCGTTATGACAGGTCAAATTGTGACTCCAAGCAAACCTCCTGTGCGCCCTACAGGCAAGTGGCGAAAGACGATATGTCGGTGTAGCTATGGAGTACTATTATGTTTCGGTCTTCCTCTGCTACCCCCTTCAGGGATCCTGCTCGGCTTGGCGTTTGGGACACAGGCAGAATTCGGTGTCTTCCATGTAGTGGGCTTGATCTTAACAATCATTTCTGTGTCTTGTATCTGTGTGGGAGTCGCGATCCTTGTGTCCAGACAACTATCTTTATCTAAGCATTCGGCGAAAGTAAGCTCCAAAGAGGTTCCGGACGTTTTAGTCCTGACACCACGACCCCGTCCGTCATCTTCAACGTCATCAACTGCTTCCGGAAGCGGAAGTTCCACTCTAAAGAAACTTAATTCGGTTACGCTTATAACGGAACCGGAAGTAATCCCACGACCAAGGAAAAAAAGAAAAAGGAAACACGAAAAATCTCGGACTAAACTTCCACCTGTTAAAGAAGAAGATGGCAGATCAAGGTTTGAAAAGGCTCTAGAGGAAAGAGCTAAAGGTGGTCATAAAATTCATAAACGAACTAAGAGTGAGAGTAGGAAAGGATTCGAGGAATATCTGTCGTCAGCTAATACACCCGTGAAAACAACACTTACATACAAACAATTGAAAAGTTTAGGTATCGATGACAACCAAGGATCTATGGAGAGTCTGCAAATGAAACGTTCCATGTCTCTCTCGGATATAGGAGATTCCGCCTCGGACCGACTGAGTGCTGACTTCTCAGATAGTCCTCTGGTATCCAAAAGGTAGGTAGCATGGCAAAATATTTCTTCTTTTCAAACCGAGGCTTTAAATCGTATCGATATGTTTATAATCACGTAATAATTAATAAGGAAAAAACAGAGCAATTATTTCTGATATATCTATGCTATCTCATTCAGGCAGTGGTTGGAAAATTTCAACTCAAATTCTCGAAATTCAATGTTTCACAACTTGGGTGTGATATTTTATTAAATGCTATCAAACGTTATTTCATTCTGATATTCAGTCATAACAGGTAATTTTAATTTTAAATTGAAAATAGAAATAGAAAGGAACGTAGATATAATTATTTTGGCAAATATATTTGATACTTAATTTTGTTTTGATTTCGTGATTTTCTGTTTTGTTGCAAAACTTTATATGCTTTGAAGTTAAAAATCCATGGATATGTCTTCTTTACTTCTGTGTCAATCTTAGCCTTGTTTGTTGCATGATCTTACTTCTATTTCTATTACGTCTATTTCTATAGCATTTTGTAATAATGTGTTTGTAATTTTCTAATACGCTGTTCATAATGCTTTGTGTATAAATGGAAATGTATGTGTATATACAACAATACTCTACTGTAAAATTAATGTTAAATGTTCCACACTAGACTTACATGTTTGTGTTGCAACCCTGGACTCCAGTCCACCGAAGCGATCGTAGCTCTAAGTTGATCGTAAGTTCGGATCAAGATTTTAACGTTAAAAGGATGCATTGTGAAATCTCGATCTTACGATCAACTTAACGCTAACATTGCTCTGTGGAACCGGGCCCTGTTTCTAAACGTGATCGAGACAATTGAAATAACATGTATATATACTGACGTGCAAAAGAAACGATACCAAGATTTTGCGAGGCTAGTGAATAATATCATACATACATTGGATATGCAAGAGATATCCCTTCAAGACTATGAAGTTTTACCAATGACATGATGTCAATCAAATTTAATGGCATAAAGACGTACACGTAAGGGACAATAATTGAAAACATATGGTATCGTTTCTTTTGCACATCAGTATAGATATCTTCATGCAAGCAGATTAGATTTTTGTATCGAACAGTTACATTTGGTCACAGACGCATGGGCACCCTCGGAGTTGGGAGGGGGGGGGGGGGGGGGGGGGGGGGGTGACATTCTCCCCCCCCCAAATGACCACCTAAAATAACCGAGAAGCAAACCCCACCTATGTATTTCATGATTTGGTACACACTGTACCTATTTCTATGATTAATATTAAATTATAAAAATATAGATTTTCTATAGTAGCGTCCAAACGAAACGATAATAAATGATTTCAAGTCTTTTTTTAACACTGTATGTCTGCCCATCAAAGCTCAATGAACACGTCTTTGGGTCTTAGTGAGCATAATTATATCACATCAAGATAAAACAACCTCATCTTGAATCAATGTCACTTGCATATTCAAACTACATGTTTGTTTGTTTCTATTTTGACTGTCTCTCAACGTCTCGGTGTCGTTCTTGTGGACGTTTAACAGATGAAATTAAATACAGATATGAACTTTTATTATTATGAAATTTTACAAATACATTTAATCAAGATATCTGTGTACAAAATTAATCTGTCTTTGTGTGTCATGCTATAAGACAGGTTATGTTTACACTTGTGTTCCTTTATACTATTAACTTTGTGTTTCATGTCGTGTTTGTATGTTACACTCTAGATTTGACTATAGAGCTTGGCCTGATGGAAGGTCTCCTCGCGTTTCTAAGTGGTAATCTATTGTTTCATCTCCCATACTGCTGAAACACCATCGCTCGCCTTTTAGCAGCTAACACTCATAGATATATCATCAAACACAACCAAATCTCTTCGTCGTCAGTTTTCAAGGCATCCGCGAAATGCAAGGTATTTGTGCCGTGGACAAAGCCTTCGTAAAATGCCCTGGATTCGCTCCAAAGAACGACAGACCTTTTGTGTATTGGAAAGTCCATTGAGCTAAATATAGACAACCAATGAAATGTCACATAACTTAGCGAGACGAAATTAGCAAGGGGAGTAACTCGTGAGAAATAACCACAGCAGCAACGGCAAATGTCCCAAAACGATCGTTCTTGATAGGGGTGAATCCAGGGTATTTGACGAAGGCTTTGACCAAGCCAAAAATACACAGAATTTCGGGGATGTTTGCAAAAGCATTGAAACCAAATCTCTTCATTTCCACTTTTGTTTGCAAGGACGCTGGGTAGCTTAAATTTGATAATCTTCCTTACCAATACCCAATATAACATAATTTGAATTTACCAATGAAGTAGTTTGCCAGTGTCAACGTAAACAGCATGTCCAGGTTGTCTTTTTTGATTGGCGCTGGTATAGGACAGGAAATTTGGAACTTTTTTCTTCACCGTTAACTCATATTTGATAGTTGAATACCCTACTACTTTAATATTGAACTGCTACTAATCATATTGTAACTCACATACGCATTTATGCCTCCGATATTCCAGTTAGTGTGTAGTATAATGAGTTATTTGTTTAAAGTAGCACTGTCAGTATCTTGTTATTTGTTTAAAGTAGCACTGTCAGTATCTTGTTATTTGTTTAAAGTAGCACTGTCAGTATCTTGTTATTTTTTTAAAGAAGCACTGTCAGTATCTTGTGTGTCTTTCTTGCCGCCGGATGACTTTTTACATTAACGTTTAACACTTGAGATGATATTTATCTTAACAATGTATCTTACTTCCTTCAATTATTATATCTTCCCTGCTTGTCTACCTTCTTGTATCTATGTTGTTTATGATCTTGTTATAGACCGCTCTTAATATTTATGCATAGTGGATTCCTTGCAACTGTGACTTCGTTTTGATATTCTCATGAATGAGTAGGTCTTTTTTCGATCGATTATCAAAACGAGGTTATTGGCACAAGGACCCGTCATGCATAAATATTAAGAGTGGTCTATTGCTTGTCTTGCTTCTCCTGACTCTTCGGTCACTGTGTAACTATACTGCTTCTACCCCTAGCGACGAGAAGGAATGGGAAGTGGATCTTGTCACCATTCTTCTTTAAAGAGGATCTATAAGGTTCCATGTTCTGTCTGCACCTATCACATGAGATGTTGAATCCATGGTCACAATGAAATGTTACCCTTGCACGCGAGCGTGTGTTGTTCTGTTCCTGCACACATGTGTTCCATTAAAGTTGGACACGTATTCAAATTCAAAATTTCCTTTTCAACAGCCAACGATAAATACACGTTGCAGTTTCTATATATCACGACATATCAACTTAACATACAATGCATTTGTTATTTTGTTCACATCGGGAAAGACACTAATCTCCCATTAGCATTCCCGGGTCTTAAAAGGCGAAATGAATGCATTCTGAAATTTCCGATAGAATGGTGAACATTTTCGTAAACCTTCGAAAACTTTGCACTTGCAAATAAATACATTCAGCTCATACTCGTAAAACATTCTGAATTTGATGGAACATTCAAGGAAAACCCTCAGAGAAAGATTCGGAATGAGGCTGCTATTTTAAAGCGGAAATATATCAGGATAAAGTGAATACAGCGTTATTTAATTAGGCATACACTTTAAGAATGTATTATTTACAGTTTGTGTTATTTATTTCACATAGATGATACCAGATCTATTTAGCATTCGGGTCCATGTATCTAACTTTAAGGAACGTTTTTGTGTCTGGAAAGCACCAGATCTAAGCATTCGGGTGCACGTATCCAAAATTAAGGCTCGTTTTTTGGTGTTTGGATAGCACCAGATATATTAAGCATTTGGGTGCACATATCCGACTTTAAGGAAGGTGTTTGTGTTTGGATAACACCAGATCTATTAAGCATTTGGGTGCACATATCCGACTTTAAGGAACGTTTTTGTGTTTGCATGATGTGATTGTCACACTGAATACAAATGTTACTAAAGTGTAGTTCACAGTGTATCACCATGAACACTGCGCAATCTGGTAATACACACGAGAGAGACACTGTAGTTTACAGGGGCTTAAATCACTGATGGGTTGATAAATGGATCTATGAAAAAGTTGAAAAGTATTTTTGCTAAACTTTCTTATTTGTTTAACTCAGAAATAAATTTGGCTCGAAGAAATTCGCCTTTTTAGTATTTCACATTCCTAGGGTACATGTATAAGGCCTGTTAAAGAAAATATCTTGTTTCTCATCACTTCTTACTGGGGCGGGAGGACGGATTATATTTTTATATTATATATATTTATTATTTGAGTAGTTTACCTTGAAACGTGATAACTCGTAAACAACGTAAACTCGCTTCTCCATAATGTCTCCCATCTCTCGCAAGGTTTTCTGACCCAATTTGTAACTGGACCATTGCACAACACACCACAAAGGAGTGTATTCAGTTTGTTGGCTGCATCGCTTCGCCTCGCGAAGCCAAGGTCCCATCGTGACGTTATATGATGTGGGAGTTCCGGATTGAATTTCGTGACACCCGCGTGCTTTATTTAATGCATAATCAACTAACCGAAACGCGACTTTTTATTCAGCGCAAAACAACATCTTTGCTGTCAAATAACATAATAAAGGGTCGTTTGCCAGCTTGGCGATGATGTTTATCTTTACCATAATATATTATACACGTATTATATAATGCCCTTATAGTAATTTCGCCGAACCAAGTTTATTTCTAGTTAATTTGAAACTGAAAAATCAGAAAACAAGATGAGAAAAGTTTCATTTTTTTTCATAGATCTACTGATCATGATTAGTGATTCGAATACCTGTGATGTAGTTAATCGCTACCTTTGTAAATGTTTTCACTCACTGGCAATTCGTAGGTCTCAGTTATATGCATCTGTTTGTAGGCGCAACTAGAGTCTCAGCATTTAGGATGTGAAAATCTTAAAAACAGAGAGAACTTCATATTCCGCTTCCTTATAAAGGCCTGTGTTCAAGAGGCAAAATTCCCCACGGGTTGCCAATTAGTGTTTGATTGGCTGTCTGACGGTGAGGGAAGGGCTAACTTAACTGCTCTGGTCCCTGGAGAGGTCAAATGTCAAGCATGGAATTTACTATAGCATCACACACATGTGGATGTGATCTTGTAGAAATGACATATATAATGCAAATTAATACAAACTAAACTGCTGAATTGACATTATTTGGTTATTTGATAGAAATCATATTGATAAAAATGATATTTTCATGGTAATAACAATGTGATATGAACCAATCAAAATGAGGTCACTAAATAAGGGGATACACTGGGGAAGTGAAATTTGATACCATGAAGGAAAGTGGCCAGACCAGTAGGCACGTTACTGTGGAGACCGGCATACCTCTGCCACTGTAATTGACAGGAGGGAAATTCAAATTTTGAATGGAGACGTGAGAAATAATTTTCTACATGGGATGTTATTTCATATTGTAAATATAAGTGTGTTTCTAGGCATATGTTCATTACATCCTTATGTATGTCCCTGACAATTTTCAACTCACAGTAATGAGTGATACTTGTGATATTTGATCAAATGTGTCTATAAGCTGCTCTGCTGTGGACCCAACGACAGTTTTTCCATCACTGAGAAGCCACACCCCCTGCTCCTTTTATACCCGCATCCCAGCCTTTAAGAGGTAATGCTGAGATCACCATTTACATAGGCATACGGGGAGGAGCAATGGCCTTGTCCGGCAAAAATATATAACGTCGGACAGATTTTAGAAGATGTTAAAAACTCGAAGAGCTAAAAAAAACAACCTGCCCGAATCATGAGCAGGTTTTTTCTGGATCATTAAGGTTTCGTGTAAGACACTGGGCGGGGGAATGTATGCGGCACGTAAGACATAAGACCTTTATCTTCATGCCTTTATGTCAATCAAAAAGAACATATACCGTTTTACAATGTCCAATGCTGGTGATTGATTTTTCTGTAAAGATATTGTTTTAATTATTCCCATCCCACATTAAAGAAATGTTAAAACCTTCCACGATTTTATTTTTGTGGAATTGTAGCTAATACGTACTAAGGTAAGCTTAAACTGTTACAACAGAAACATCACATGAAGAGGTCATTAACTTTAGTTGATACGCAACAGTAAAATACCTTTCTTAACATAAAATACCCTAAAGTGGACAATGGACGTAGATGACGCTTTCGAGGGTTGGAGATGCACAACGCTGATTTAGTTGATCAAATGAATCCCCAATACGTCAATTAAATGCAACCATCGAGTTGAGGGTCGAGAAAGTTCACAATGCCAATCTCGTGAGATTTGACTCTCATCTAAATGGACTAAGGTTCAGAATGTGTCCGGAAAGAGAGCCACGTTAATTTTAGTGAGGTATTTACCACTTTAGAGAGTTGACTAACTAGATAGAGCCGAAATTAATTGCTTTTCTGCTTGATGACGGCAAGTGCCTGTGGCAGCCTTGAAGACTGTATAAGCTGAAGTCCAAGGTTGTTCTGACCATAAAAGACCAAGCACAATCTTCGCAATGTGTTATGTAAAGGGTGAATCAGACTAATTTATCAGTACGCAACGTCCAATATTGGCAATACCTGGATCGGTGATCAGCTCGAGTCGCAAAACAATCTCAGTGATGTCACCTTGGGCAAGTTGCTTTGCTCGTAAATTTACTCAATCCAACCACCTGAAAGTGGGTACAAGTCCAGTCGAAATACAGTTTGGCCCCCTAAAATTGCTACAAAAGGTTTTTCAACTGATTCTGTTAGTATTTGGTGTACTTTGTAACATACTAAAAGTCTACTAAATTCTGAGCCCCAGGGATAGACATCAAGACCATCAACTTCGGGTGAATAATTACTGACTTACTGCTATTTGGAGGTTTGGCGGCCATTTTGGACGCCATCTTGAAAAAAACACTTTTCCGGGGCTCAGATTTTGGTAGACTTTTAGTATGTTACAAAGTACACCCAAT
>JAUELE010095166.1:0-14865 GCA_031471655.1 Diodora aspera
TGAAATATTAACCCCCTGCTACGTTAAATCACATTCACTCATACTCATTAATGTACATGATGACAGTATATGACTAGCCAATCATAGATCATGATTTTCTTTGTTTTTACCTTATGTGGTCTTTGCTAGATAGTTATGATGTATATAGAACTAATCCTAATCCCTGATTATGTCAGATTATGAGCACAAAGAAAGGAGCTGCGCAGAAACAATCCCACCACTGAGGAACCGTTCTGTAGACCTGTAATATTCTGGTAGTAAACATACCAAGCAACTACTGAATTATTAAATACTAATCCATTATTAAATATTCTTTTTATTTAAGTAAGTATTTTTGCCTGCATGATTGTTCATGTTTGTGTGAGGTGAAGAACACTTGGAAATTGGATTACAACTGAGAATGTAATATTTAGTTAATTACATGTATAATTGATTTTGATAAGATACAAGCTTTTAGTATTTATGTGAATGTTAGTTGGCTGAAATCCTTAACATGCTGAAGGAAAATATATGCAGTTTTTCTGTCACTGCAGTTACTGTTTAACAATTTGCTTCCCCGAGTACCACTTTGTTCAGGTGTTGTAAATCAGTGGGTGTCCTGGTTTTGGTGAAAGTTTTGCCTGCACAGAGCTGAATTTTTAACATTGAAGCCAACTGTTACAATATGAAGATAGAAATAAATGCATTAATGTTTTAAAACAAGGATAATACCTAATGATATTATCCAACGATACATGGAAACTGTTTTCTGTCCTTGTGGTAAGTTGTTGCCAGAGTGTTGTGCTAATACCCGTATTCAACTAGACCCATCCAAGCGTACAACATGATGCTCGCTACGGACCCCTGTTGTCACAGCTACCACACCTTTGTGGTATAGCTAGGGGTCCTTTGCCAAGGGCTTACTATGAATAGTATGATCATATGTGTTTTTGTTGACATGCATCAGTTACCATAACATGGATCAACTGAATCTCATTTTTTTCAAATGTTTCACATTATTCAAAATGAAGGAAAGATAAAGTTCTTACATTTATCTTGTATTGTTGTACTAACAGTTTACTTCCTATGACCATGCATCAATTACTTTTTGAAAGCAACATTCTTCAGTCCTTTTCCTTCCTGTTGCATATGTCATTGAATAAGTTTGTTTTCAAGGTAAAGCCTCAATACCTAGGTGTTTTTCCTTATATTTTTGTGTGTAGACAATTGCATATTAGTACAATATCAGAATTCTTGATTTTGGGAGATCCCCAAAGTCATGTCATTGTGTGATATAACATGTTTTTCAAGTTTAACAATTAGTGCTTTTAACCTTTTGAAGTTATCAACTCTTTTTTTTTAACACCATGTATTTTACACCAAAACCTATTAACTTTAGATGATGTAAAAACAAAGTACATCTTCACAAGCTGTGAGCCGTTTAGAGTCAGTACAAAATTCTATTTTTGTTGCGATTGAATTTAGTAAACCTCTTGTTTCTACTTTCCTGTATTTAGCATGGATTCGTGGCTGCGTCAAAAAGTAGTTGAACTATTACATTTGGGACGGTAAAGAACACATTACCTGTCAACTGACAGACCCCACTTATCCATTTACTGAACCACTTAAAGTGTTACTCATGACTTCAGTGCAACGGTAGATGCTCAAGTAGGATTTGTTCAGGTGACCTGAATCTGATACCCGATATGTGTTGACAATGTATGCATTTACAAATATGCATTTCACTCATAGCTTTTCAAACTGTGTCACTTATCAAGGGCCGATGTTGTATAATAAGTAGTGAGGACAACCCAAGTGTGACTTTGACACTGATGAACAAAGGCCACACTGTTCATAAGTATCCACCGACTGACTGCCTTACTCTCTGTCTTCTGTTGCTTAAGCAAGACAACTATATTTTACTCTCTATTTTCTGAACAAACTTAATCAGTATACTCCTGGATTCTGTCATGGTAAAATTAAACTTTGTTAGGAGTCATTATTGTATATAATGACAGTATATGATTGGAGGAAATGAGGTTATGTGTCATGTGAAATATTCTTTACATTTATTGAGATTATTGAGGTTGGCTGCCTAAACAAATGTTATCAATGGGAGAATGGTGTTTTAAGTATGAGCCTCAGTTGGTTAAATCACTGATTGTATTTCTTTGAAAATGACCAGTTCTCTTGTAATTCTTGTTGTAGTTTCATATTTTGTTTTGAGTCCAATACAGTTCACTTCTGTTGATTGAAGTTGGCAAATGAGCCAGTGAAACAAGATATTTTGGGAAAGTATTTTTGTATGCAAATATAATATAAAATGTTATGCAGATGTGATTTTTGTTCAGTAGTCATTCTAATTAGACGTTGCTTGCACTATTACCAACCAGCTATTTTTTTTTACACCAGGGTGTTTAGAATATGTCTGATTATATATATTTCAGATAAAGAAACCAGTTCCTGAGTAAGAAATCGGAGAACAATTCATTATCATCCATAAACAGGATATCTGTAATCACATGGTGGGTGATATAAACTATAGAGCACCCATCTGATACGCACATTTTATCAAGTATGACTGGTTTCCCTGGCGTCTCTAGGTTGTTACAGTGTATTATCACCCTGCTCCGCCTCCCTGTGGTGGCTTGAACTATCTTCCAGATAAGCGTACAATTTTAACAGACAGTTGTATATGTATACCATGATTTCTGCGCCCAGGAGTTTGCAAAAAACTGGACTGAAAATAGACAAGTGTCTGTTTTAACCTTGGTGTATTGTTAATAGTTGTAACACTTTACCTGTACATACCTTCACTCGCCACATCTTCCGAGACGGCTTGGAGAAAACGTATATAAAAGAGAACACATTGCAGATGCCCACTACTTTATAATGGGCTTTCCACTGTAGTTGTTGAAGTTGACAGTGTCACAGAAGTTTATTTTTAGAAGGATGTATGAAAGTATCAAAGAATCACAGAGAGTTCATGTGGAAATTGGATTGGAATCGACAGCTTATAAAACCCTTTAAAGTGGACTTTTTCTCTCTAAAAACCCGGAAGTAAAATTGGATAAAGTGATGTTTAAAGTGTGAGTTTATACATGCTTTAAAGAGAATTGAGAAGATTTGGACAGATAGCTGCATCATGGACCATTCCAAGTCTCTCTCTGATAATGAACAGTCGGTATCTGAAGGTAAGAACTCAGAACTGTTGTTGCTGCTTGCTTCTCGGCTGACTTCTGCTTTGGTCTCTGTCATTCGTTGGGCTGAATTATAATCAAGTTTTAGAGGTTTTGTTATTACACTGTACTCCAATAAACATGACTTTTAGTTTTGTTTTTGCCTGCAACTATATTATTCAGGTTATAATCTGAGTCTGACAGCTTTTGTTTCTGTTAGCAAGGATTGACTATGTTGCATGTCAAATGAAATACCGGCAATTCTTTTTTTGTGCAAAATGTTTACAGTGTGGAATGTCAACACACAGAGAGAATGAAATGTTGATAAGCATACCAGGTCAGTTTGACCATTACAAGGTCAAGTGTACATTTGAAGGTTATCTCAGAATTGATGGCCGTTCTAGACTAACATTTAGTCCCAGAAATAAGTTAAATCTACAAAAATTATTTACTTAAAATATTAAAATACTAAAACCAGAAAAGGAGCCCAGGGATATTCCTAAAAATGAAAAATCACAGACTTGCTAAATATCTAGGCTCCATTACCTTTGTATGCTGTAGGGTCTGGGAGACGGACTAGGCCGTTCCAGTACCCATGTTTGTGGCAAGTATATGAGAGAAGCATGAGAGAACTACATTTAATAATGGCAACATTTGTGAACTCTGATACCATTATCTTGGGTGAGGTCAAGCGTAAGACTTTGTCCTATTCATTGACAGTGTTGCTAATATTTATAAGCAGTAGAAAGAGGGGTCATCTTTCATTGTTTCATGGGTGATCAACCAAGAACATGCGGAAACTGTACACTTGTTTGTACATATGAACCTTGATGTATGTACAATGATACTGCTACATAACACTCATATTTCTAGCATGAGTTAATAACTGGTTTGTTATACCAGTCAGCAACAAGTACGCCAAGTAGCCACTTGGACTTGAGCTTTTAGGTCACATATCAACTACATGTTGACCATACTTGACCAGTTTGGTTGAAAAATCTCAAGTAATTAGATGCTTAACTGTAGTGCATACTTTGCTTGTATAGTACCTTCAGTTATAAATACATCTGTAAGTGTAAGAGTAGATATGTTAATGCCAACAACACAGAGAATATAGCTGATGTCTAAAATTTGCTTCTTGAAGATGTATGCTGCATAGTGTATTCTGGTCTTGTACGGCAACTAGGATGTACAAAAGAAAAGGACCCTAGCAGCATAATTGTCCTAATCAGCTTCAGCTGGCGGGGCACGTTAAACTCTGGCCCCCAGGTCTAACATACTGGGGAGCCTCAGTCAGTCAGTCAGCAGCATGATGCTTGTTGTGTAAGGCAACTAAAATTACATCTGTTTACTTTTCTTTTCATCAATCTCTTTCCTGAGATGTTTTCCCTTGGTGTGTACCTTGTACATCATGGCATGGCTGAAAGATTGCACTTATAGCATATACATCATTTCAACCCTCAACTCTCTAAATTACCAACTTTCACAATATGGAACTATGTGAATAATTGTGATTTAACCTGTGCCTAGATCTTCGAATAAATGAAATAATCTAAAACAGATGAGAGCTGAATAAGACATTTCATGCATTCTCTTTTGAACTAGTTTATTTTTGCTACAAGTTGTGCAAGACCCACTTAGTGTTGAATTGAGTTGACATTTTATATCACACCGTCAAATCTTTCAGCCTTAACACAGTGTACTGTGCAATGTCACACTGAAGGAGGAGATATTTTAAAAAGAGATTGACAGAAAAGTGAAAGCAACTGATTCTCTTTGTAGTGTCCTCTTTTTGTATGACAAACATTGAAGTTGCTGGGGTCACAATTGATTCTCTGAAAGCCCCACTTGTAACACTTGTTTAGCACCCTGTGGGGCTTCCGGAGTGATGTGGTGTCACTGAGATAGAACAGTGCTTTAGTAACCCAATGCTTGCCGTACAAAGTGACTAAAATGGGGATCTTTTGCTTTCACTTTTCCTTCTATTGATCCCTTTTATGAAATGTCTTCTCCTTGATGTGCATCTTGCACATCACGTTGCGTTATGTCTGAAATATTGCCTTCGCAACATAAGACATCATCTCGACTCAAATCTTACTTGTTTAGTATAACTTTTTAGGCTTATTTTGCTTGTAGAACAACTCTAATTGATGGTGATTTAATCTTTAACTTTTGGGTACTTTGTTGTTGTCTGCACTCTTGTAAATGTACAAAAACATTGCTTCTATTTACAAATCTGTTAAATATTTTGTATCAGGAAGTAAGCTCTTATCTTAAATTCCAAAGATAGATTGGTAAAGAGACTGATTCTAATCACATGATAGTCACATGACCAGCTCATTCACTTGGCTGTGATCTCTCCCAGTGTGTTTCTTCAATCTCATCTATTTATAGCTGTGGGCTACTGGAACCATGTGTGTATCAAGATTTGGCATGGAGCCCACAAGAAAATGGCCAAACTTGCATTTCACGCGCATTCAATGTCAATAGTTCCTTGAATGTACACACTGCCAGCTCCGGACATTTGTGAATTTGAGGATTAATATTGCTTGCATGATGGCAAGCTGTGCTTTTTAACTTGTACTGAGGATTCAATCGGGTGAGTTGATGACTGTTGCTTGGAAGGATATGCATTTCCGTGCTCAGTGTCATGTTAACATTGTTCATGTGTAAATGTGAGAATGAGGGGTACAGATATAATGTAATACCATTTCTGGCCTTTAGTTTGGTATTTTTCATGCAGTTTCGGGTCTAGTAATCATTTGATGTTCCATCAATGGAAGCTCCTTTTTTAAAAAAAAGTTACCTTATCATAAAGTGTTAAAACTTTTTCAAGATGAAGACATAATATTTGGATGGTAAGAAACGGTGGACAAGTGAAACACTTAAAATTTGTTGAAAAAGTCATGTTCAATGGTCTTTGTAATAAACCTGTGGACATGCACCCGCACATGCATGTGCATGCAAACAAACTTGCACAAAGACACAATCATGCATGCACATTGAAAATGACAGCTGTAATTTCTATAAACCATTTGGATATCAATATTATAGAAAAGTGTGAACTAAGATCACTGTTGTTTGCGGTGATCATTTCCTTATCTATCCAATTGATTTCAATACTTGGTTGTTGTAATTCGTAAGCAACACACCTGATACTGTGTGTGAAATGCAAATAATATGAATTCATAAGCACCAATCTTGGTGATACATCTGAAAATAAAACATCATTGTCAGATAAAGTCTGTTTTTGTAATATCTTGCTTTCAAAAAACAGTTCATCTAACTTAATTGTCAGATGTTTTAGCATCTGGGTTTGGTTGTAAGAGTCAACACTTGAGTATGAGCAGTGTGATGTAAATGAGACTGTACAAATGTTTCGGTTTATTAGCAGGCAAAATGTATACTTGAAATAACTCCATGTGGATGAGCTGTGCATTCATGTTCACATACACTAAGTCTTATCAGTCAGTTATAATGTCAACTTTGAAGTTACTTAATTCTAAGAGTTTGATGAATTTCAGATAAGTTTGTTTATCATACAATGTGGTGATTTCTCCACATGATACAGCCTACAGATATTTTTCGATATCCGTTGGGGCAAGTACGGGAAGTTGTAAATATGTGTTTTCTTGATAAAAATAAGAATGACATTGTATGATAAAGTAGTTATTACCCTTGTGTGTTTACATATCGTCTATATCCTGCTTTAGGAATAAACACTATGTATTAAGCTCGCCAAGACTGCATAATACAATGTTCATTCGGAGGGCAGGATATCAGCGATATGTAAACACACTCGGGTAATAACCTCTATAGACTTTTTGAGAATGCCATTAGTTATGTATGTAATACTGATTAGATTACGTAAATTTTGTACTATCTATCACCATTATCTGAAATTAAGAGTACAGATATGGAATAATTTTGAAAATACGCTTGTTCCTTCAAAGGCATATTTTGGTTTGGGAAAATAAGATATTGGGAACTGGCAGTGTAAACAAGATTTAGTTTATCTGACATCATAGCATGCCAATTCGTTTTTTTTTTTATCAATCTTGGGTGAACTTTTGGTCAGCGAGCCAACTTCTGTTCAGTTTCTTGAAGAAAACCTTGTTTCTAAAAACAAAATGAAATTAAGGATCTCTTGCCCTTTTGTTTGTTTAGGAAGACTAAGAATTAATTCATCCTCTGATGGTGGCTCAGAATACAACCCTGCACCAGACTTGAAAGTGTATATATTTTCCAGGGCATGACACACAAACCCTAAGGACATTGCCCCACTGAGACAGATCCCCATGATGACAGGGCTCATGAAGTCAGGCAAAACAATATCAGATACCAGTTATGTTTGGTGGTTCTCTTGTCTGATGCATTGTGTTTCCTTATCTATATGTTGGTTTATTATTTGTCTGGGTTCTTTCCTGTCAGATTTAGGCCAGTGACTAACTGATTTATTCCGACAGCTGTATGTGTTAATTTTTAGTTCCATTGTTATCAGGCTAGCCTGGGTATAAGTAGCATCGCTGGTGGCAGCAGTGCAGTCTTCATGTATTCTGCATCTAGATCCATAACATGAGGGCTTTACATTACCTTCGTCTAACTTTGTTACATCTGTTTAAGAGAGATTTTGGGAGGGCCTGTATTACTTGACATTGTTTTCTTAAGGGATCTGCAGAGTTGATGAACTGCATAGATTTTTCAGTTAAAACTTGGGTTTTTTTTTTTTAGCCGTTCTCTTTCGTTTGGAGTACATTTTTGATGCCAAGGTCTGTCAGACTTCAGTTCTGTGCACCATTCATGTGACTTTGAGACTTTGAGACTTTTCTGTTCATTTAACTCTATTCTCTCTTTAGCTTAGCATTTCATTTATTTAATCAAATATATTTGAGAAACGCCTGGGTTAAGAGTGTGCTAGGTTTACATTCCTTTAAATATAAGCTGTCCGACTTATCAACTTGATTTCTCAGTGGAAACATCTGATATCTATCTCTCTGGAGTTGATGCTAACGATTTATGACCTTTTAATCTGAATAACATCTCTATACTGATAAGAGTGGTGGTTGGATCCTAGAGTCCTGGGGGTGGATGTAACTATACTGATAAGAGTGGTGGTTGGATCCTAGAGTCCTGGGGGTGGATGTAACTATACTGATAAGAATGTTGGTTGGATCCTAGAGTCCTGGGGGTGGATGTAACTATATAGAAAAAACGTAGCATACCTTCACTGTTGAGCTACATAACCCTGAATACATCCAATTTATCTGGTCTTGAGGACTTCCAAAATAGGACTAGAATTATATTAGTCCATAATTTAGGAAGAATGAATGCCATTTCTTTTGACATGTCTGTTAGATCTCTGTAGACAGCAATCTCTGAATTTTATTTTTTATTTGTTTTGTTATTTTTGATTATGTTTTCTCTGTTCTGAATTTTAGATGTACCATACCACACCTTGTCTGCCTGACAAGCCCTGTATTGTTTACTTGATAGACTTGGCAAGTCAATACAAATTGCAAGTCTAGGTATAGCTAATTACAGCACAACTTTGGCTGTGGAGATGGGCTCCCTTGAATAAATTTATACATGCTTAAAAATATTTATACAAGAGAGAAAAAAATTAAATTTCATCAGTCAGTCCAGGTATTCAGAGACTTTCAATTCACATTTAGCACGCCTTTTTTAGGCAAGACATTGCCATAAAAATAGAGTCTAAGATCTATGCAGACTTTCCTTTGATTCATTGATGCATATTTTATGACTTGCTGCTTGAACCTTTAGTAGTTTAATTTTTAAAATTGCAAATTGCTTTGACTGCAGGCTACCTGATCTAATTTCAAGGAAAACCATTTAGCAATTAAGTAAAAAGAGGTTTTGCTCAAGAACTGGGCAGATTTAGGACTGATGAATTAATCATGTTGGAAAGAAAACGTAAAGGTAATTCTTTGAGCACTCTGTCCATGTAGGTTCATGCCAGTACAACAAGGCTGCACAAATTCCCTTTTGACTTAACCTTGCAGTAAATGAACCAGAGTGTTATCTAATGCAAAAGAGAGTGCGAGAGAGGCTAGGAGATGGGGCATTGACCTTGGAGTGTCTCCGTCCTTGTCTTTGTCAGTCTAAATCAGCAGTTCCAAGTTAGTATTTTTTCGGTTTTTGGTTAAATGATAGTTCAATTGTCAAGTTTGCATCTTCAGTTTCAGATAACTCGAGAGAGTTCATCTATTATGAAATGTAATGCAGTGTTAGTGAAGTTATTTTGGTGCTGCAGATGTTTGAAAGCTAATGCCCCTAATGGCTTCAGCATTTACAGATGTTAGATAATACAGCTACTGCTTCTGCAGTGGAGACAAGGTCACCTGCAGGAAAGGCGTACACAGTAATACTTAGCTTTTAGAAAAATTAAGGAAGAACATTGAAGGTCATTGACATATACACAGTTTGTCTCAGTATTAACTGAATCCAAAATCTTTCATATTGCTTTTATTGTAATAAATTTGACAAGCTTTTTGAAAGTTGCATGGCAGTGGTATTTCCTTAAAGTTGAGCTTTCTACAAAGACATGCATTTTACTTAGAAAATAGTACCTTCTTATACAAAAGATTGTATCCAAATATAAGCCCAGGGCCCTGTTTGACAAAGTGATCTTAGTGACTCGGTTACTTTTAAATTTTGGCTTAATTTCTGAAACTGTTGCTATCTTGTCTGGGTGATGTTTTAGGGGAAATAACTAGTCAGATGGAATGATTACAATAAGGGAGATCATTCATTACAGAATTAATGTCTGTTTTAATTTATTAAGGGCATAGGTGTAATTTCTCAAGGGTATGTGCAAATTATTCCAAAAAGGTAGTGCTGAATGAAACCTTTATCCTTGCTTGCTTTGGTTATCTCTTGTTTATGTCATGTTCTATTTATATTCATTCATGTAAATTTTCAACAGATGAAAATAGCAAGTTTATCATACATCTGAATTGAAAATAAAGAATTATCTTGAGGCAATTTTCTAACTTGGGACGTAACAGCTTTCAACACCAAGAGTTTAGGAGCGCTGTTTTTGTGCAGTACACCATTTAGACATTTTATTGTACATGTCTGTTTATTTACTTCTTTAATGATATACACATCTCCCTGTGTTAGTTATGTGGAAAGGCAGGAAACAGCTGGGCTGATAGTGCCAGGCAGGTAAGATGTGCTATTTTGGTGGCAGCAGTGGTACAGCTATCGTCTTCCACTTACCTACTACATGGGTATGAGTAGCCTACCTCAGTCTTGTATTACTGACTTCCTGCCTGTCTTGTCAAGATAAATGTTCAAAAACTAGGTCCCCCCATTTTGGCTTTGCTGGATCTTTTCCATGTGTTGAATTCGAAAATGGTACCTTTTCTGGTTTTTGGTGTTATAGTGGAATTTGATCATGTGAACTGATTGCTGTCTGTAATATTGGTGTTGTTATTCTTGTCTTTCCAAGTGGAGAAACAGTTACATCTTAAGATTGATATTAACATTAAGATTGGTATGTGTTGTTGGTTGTGATGGACATTTGTATTTTCATTTTATGCTAATTTCAGGCAGTGAAAATTCTATGAAAATCTTTGGGCATTTTGTGGTCAATATTTTATGGAACTGATGGAAATCTTTATTACTGATAAATCAGAACTAATATTTTGTTGAGGTGTTTTTGGCCTTTCAGAGATGACAGATTCAGCTTTTCAGTCGGTGATCAAAACATAATAGAACTCAGGTTTTTATGTTAAAACTTCAATATCCAGTTCAACTGAGATGTATTGTGTGATTATTATCATGGCTGTTCATGCGAATAAGAATGCTACACTGGGATTAGGTTTGTAAATGTTGACTTTAACATGTTGAAGGAGAATGTTTAGTCCAGAGAATGAAATTTCACACTCATGGGTGATCCAAAAGCTAGCATCAATGGGTATCAATCTGAGTGTATCCTGAATGTTGCTGTCAGCCTTGATGTACGGGTCGTTGGCTTTGTTGACTTCGATGAAGTATGAGTGTGTTTTAGATGGAGAATGGTACATGTCTTTAATATTTACCTTTGTCTCTGATGTTAAAGCTACTCACAAGTTCTGACCCCAGTTTTGTTACCCAGTTGACTTTTGTTCAGCAAAGGGGTTGCTTGATAGAGGTGTGGTTAGCATATCGGCACAGTAATCTGCCAGGCTTGTCAATTGTAGGTTTAAATCCCTCCTCAGTATCCCCTCCACCCAAGTAATGTAGGTGACCCCAGGGTAACATGGCTTAAAAGATTGCTGAAAGCCACATTAAACCCCAAATCACTCACTCACTTGTTCAGAGAGATAAAAGATCATTGTTTAATTGCTTAGAGATTGATAAAACCAAGTTACAAATAAAAAGTAACAAATTTTTATATGTTCTGACTGACGAATTGTGACCAAGAACTCAACTGGACATAGATTTACTCCAGCATGCCCAGTAAGTACTGGTCTGTGATTAGATAATGAACTTTAGACAAACCTCTGAGAGGATGTTCTGAATGGCTGCCTCTGGTAATGATGAGGAGTTAACGGTCTCTGACAACTCTGTTGGTATAATTAGTTGGAGAGGAATACTTACCATACCCCAGGGCTAATCTAAACACTCACATATGGTGGGAGTATTCCCCGTCACTGTTATACACCGCTTGTTGGTCAGTGTGGGGGTGCTGATGAAGGTGGGCACACCAGCTGGAATAGGTTATGTTAGGTGATGATGACAGATGATGATACCCACCAGCTGAGAACAGCTCAGTGGTGATGAGGGAGCAGAGGAGGAAGTAGTTTGGAATTCTGTTATACACTGTTGTACATGTAGTAGTTATAGAGCATTGGCTGGTTTGGAATCTGTTATAGACTGTTATACATGTAGTGGTCATAGAGCAGTGGCGGGTTTGGAATCAGTTATAGACTGTTATACATGTAGTGGTCATAGAGCAGTGGCGGGTTTGGAATCTGTTATAGACTGTTATACATGTAGTAGTTATAGAGCATTGGCTGGTTTGGAATCTGTTATAGACTGTTATGTATACATGTAGTAGTTATGGGGCAGTGGTTTGTTTGGAATCTGTTAAAGGCTATTATACATGTAGTGGTCATAGAGCAGTGGCGGGTTTGGAATTCTGTTATTAACCGTTATACCTGTAGTGGTCATGCATTGCAATGGCTGGAATAGGATAGCACAGTGGTGGAGTGCTCAACAAACAATCTGTTGGTCATGTGTTTGAATCCGGTCTTGGTTGATTTACAGGCCCTACCTTTGCCTTAATGTAGTTAAACAGAAAAGAAAAAAATCTTTAAAATAAGTCTTTAAAAAGCATGTCTTTATCAATGTTGGTAAAACGAGGACTATCTTACCGAAGTGCTTTTTCTTGAAATTTATACAAGAATGTTTAATGACAGCCAGCATTTTTCATCTGAGACCTATCTGTCCCTAATCCAGAGCTTTTTCTATTCATGGATTTGACCAGTGACTCTTGTTTAGTGTGACAGTTCATTGTGGCAGATGCAGAAGTAACAAAATACTCTGTAAGAAAGTTGCTTTGTGTATTCATAGTTCAGATTTGTTACTTTTTATGAAATTGCAGTTTCATCAGAGCAGGTGTTTGTGCCTGCAGCAAAGTAACTTTACTTACCAATATTGTGAAGAACGGTGAATGGAGGAGGGATGGTGTCCCTAATTTAATGATTATCAATGTATTGTGTACCAGTAGCCCCAAGCACCTGTTTGATGGCCACCTGCCAGGAATGGAACTCAAAAGGACTGGTCCCAGAGCAGCTGCTCTCTGTACAGGAGTATTGGTTACACAATTGCTTCAGGGATCAGGGACCTAATCTCATCCAATGAACTACAATACCAAGGGGACTTACAGGGTAATGTGCCCAAATGTCTGATTTTTCTGTATCATTTTAGGGGAAGGTGTGTGCAAAGCATTGTTTTGAAGAATAGAAATAGGACGCATACATTTCTAAGTCACAAAATTAGTAAAAAGTGGCTCCCCCCCAAAAAAAAACCCGAAGAAAAACAAACAAGCAAAAAATGCCTAAAAAATACCTTAGAAAATGATATAGTTTGAACAAATATGCATTAAGTTCTGACAGCATCCATGGAAGGGTAATAGTACACCTTTTTGTACATTTCTTGACAGGAAGACATTATTGGTAAGAAATTGATAATCTAGGGGTTGAGGAGAGTGAGTGAGTGATTTTGGATTTTACGTGGGGTTGGTCAGTCTGTCAGTCGGTGTCAGGGTTCAATTTCCGTGAAAACAGAGGGGTACACCTGCAGGATTCGAACCCATAACTACCAAAACTAGCAGATTAGGGTGTTGACAGGCTAACCACTGTGGCATACCATGCCTTGGATAGAAGAGATGATGGCACAGGTGATGTACATTTCAGTTGAATAAATATATACTGCAAAAAAAAACAACATTAATTTAAAAAAAATAATAAATAAATAAATTTTAGGAACTGATGTAGGTCTTGTACATTTGCACAAGGCTTTTTTGATTAAGTTAATGAATAGGACCAAAGTCAATTGCATTGGAATATTATGTAACTTGTACATAATTGTGATATTATAGGGTTGTAAAATGGGTGTGACTGATATTATAGTTTGGAAATTAATGATGTAATTGAAAAGAGGAAATTAATCCTCCAAGGATGTACTATAAAATATAACTATTTCACCAATATGAAAAAAGGCACATCTGGTCAGAATGAAATGGAACTTTCGGAAAATGACAAAGTTAATAGCACAGGAAACTTACATTGGTTTGACACTGTCGGTGGCTAATCATGCACAAAATATAATACATATTTCCCCAAGTTAATTAAATCAGGATTCATTGAGAGAGCTTGCCATTAAGTTAATTTTGGGAGGTTATTGCCCTATTTCTGGGTCAATTATTTGTGTCCCAGATTGCATGAATATGGCGGCGCCAACGTTGATGCAGCCTGTGACACTGAACTTGGCGACTGTTGTGTTATTTCAAGCACCTCCCATCTTCCTATTACTAAGCTGAACCACATCTTTGTTTATAGATATTCTGCCAAACTGTTGACGATGTCATCTTAACTGTGAACATAAAGAATATCATGGTTTGCCTATTGCACTGAAGCATAATGATTTTCTACTCCCGTAGGGATCACACTGTGGGGTATTCTGGGTATTTATAGTGTGCTTCACGTGTACCGTACACTGTGTGATTGCCCAAAGCACTACAATAATCTGCACAGATAGCTGTATGTATGAAAATAAACCTTGATTGTAATCCATCGCTTGAATGATGCAAGGGATAGGGATCTGTCTGATGCTGTCAAGGAGATTGTTCCACAGACAGGCAGACAAGTAGGCAATTGTATGATGTCCTTTGGTTTGGTGTTTGACAGTTGGTGCAGTTAACTAGTTCTTGTCTTGTGATCTCAGACAGCAAAATGGTCTGTAGACACTTATTAGCTCAGACAGATAGGCTGAAGCTGAGCCATGGATGCATTGACCTGTGCTGAACTTCAAAGTTAATTTTTGCATGTATGGGTAGTCCTGCGCCATGACTGTGAAATCAAATTTAAAAAAAAAATAAAAAAAAATAAAAAAAGATTTATGCAAGTCTAGTTTCTTATTAAAGCAAGTCTAGGTTCCTTGATTCCACATGAAAACAGCAGAGGAGAGAAGGCTCCTT
>JAUELE010095276.1:0-14864 GCA_031471655.1 Diodora aspera
TGTTTCGCTTTAAAATGTTTTGGGATTACCTTGACCTCAATGTCAGGGTCTTCAAAGATCTCGGCAGGACCCTCTCTGACTGTCAAATTTTTAGTTTACAATGTCATGAACCAATCAAATACTGCTGTGGATTGTACAGTAATATAATGTATCTGCCTAGTCTTCTGTTTGTGCTATTGTTCAACAACTTTGAACATCTTGGTAGGCATAATTTGTTGTCAACATTTTATTGGCCTGTCATGATGTTTAACCTGTATTAGCCTTTTCCAGTGCTTGGCTCAGATATTCAAACTGGTTTGTTCTTTCTTGTGTAAATATTTCCCTGCAAGAAGCTAGAATGTTTCCAGCAATGCACTACTGCAGTTCTAACCGAAGTCTTCACTGGAGTCTTCAATTGTGTTTATCCTCTCAGCATAATCTGAAAAGTGAATGATTTGAGATTTTATGTGGTTTTCGGCAATCTTTCAGCCACATCCCCACGGTCTCATCACCACCACGTCAATGTCAGGGCTCCTGTCTCTCTGGGCTGAAAGATAGGTGCCCATGGCAGATTGCTGGGTCGACGCGCTAACCACTGTGCCATCCTGCGCCCCACCAGCTGAAGAAGTATGTTAAAGACTGCTGTGCTCTACAGCCATAGTATCAGTTCAAGGTGTTTGATAATAATAATAATAATATTGTCCATTTGTTTGGCGCCATATCCACACATTAGTGTATGCTGGTATGCGTAATGTTAAAACAAAAGTGAACAGTTTCACAAGAGACACTTGTAGTATTGAGAAAACAAATGCGTTTTCAATGTACATTTGAATAAGGTAAAAGAGGTAGCCATTTTGATAGACAGGGGGAGATTATTCCACAAAGTAGCTACAGCATAGGTAAAAGATCTCTGACCGTAGTTCTTTAAGTGGACTGGAGGCATTCTCAAAAGAAACTGCTGGTGTGATCGCAACAGTTGTGATGGTGAGTACATGGAGATGAAGTCGGAGAGATGCCTCGGAGCTAGGTCATGTAGGCACTGGTACACAAACGTCAAAATCTTAAATTCAATCCGCGCTTGAATTGGCAACCAGTGGAGTGACTTCAAGACAGGGGTTATATGAGATCGCTTAGAAGTTAGGGATATGATGCGGGCTGCTGTGTTTTGGATTTTCTGCAATTTAGCTAACTGAGATGAATGAAGTCCAAATAGAATACTGTTGCAATAATCGAGCCTTGATAGAACGAGAGATCTGACAAGGGTATGGGTTGCATCTGCTGTTAGATTCTGACGGATGTTACTGATAGACCTCAGGTAGAAAAAACAGATCCTTGAAAGATGATCAATCTGAGCATCCAGTGACAGATCTTCGTCAATGAACACGCCGAGGTCTTTTAATGAAGAGGCTAATGTGATCTGGGAATCAGCTATTACCATATTCTTTGTGCTGATTTTGTTCAAGCGATGTTTGCTACCAACAAGCATGGCCTCAGTCTTGCTGTCATTCATTTTCAACATCATAGATGACATCCAGGATTTAATGGATTTGGTACACAGTGACATTTTATTCAAAGAATCTTGGAGCTGATCAAAGTCAAAGGAGTCAACTAGCTGTGTATCATCTGCGAACGAATGGTGAGCTGTATCATGTTTGTCAGTGATGTTCATCAACGGTGTCATGTAAAGGAGGAAGAGTAAAGGGCCAAGAACAGATCCTTGGGGAACTCCACATGTGAGATTAGCCTTGGCTGATGATGAATGTTTTATCAAAACTCTCTGTGTCCTGCCTTCGAGATATGATGAAAACCATCTGAGAGCTGAACCGATGATACCCATCTGGTGTTCAAGTAGTCCAAGGAGGATTTTGTGGTCAATGGTGTCGAAAGCGGAACTCAGGTCTAGCAGAACAAGAGATGCAACTTTGCCATGGTCGACAGAGCATCGAAGGTCATTGAGCACCCTCAGGAGTACAGTCTCTGTGCTGTGTCTGGGTCGGTACGCAGATTGGAATTTGTCAAATAATCCGTTCTGGTTTAGGTGAGATGACAGTCTAGTTTTCACTGCCTTTTCAATGAGCTTGAAAACAAAGTTTAGATTGGAGACGGGTCGGAATTGTTTTAGGTTGTTTACATCAAGATTATCTTTCTTGAGTAACGGAATTGTTCATGGTCATGTGATAACCAAAGTCACTAAATTTTTGCTTGTTCAGATAAGATAACTTCGATACGTATTGTCACATTATTCCAGTACTTTTCTGACGTACATGTAAGTGTATGTTTGGGTCTTTCAATTTTGATATAGTTTAGCTTGAGCCAGTTTGGCGTCCTCGATGTTCTGATGTTACAGCTACATTCTCTTCTCCAACGTTTTATTTCATATTTGATGGATGCAGGTGTGCAAGCGATAAGACTTGTGTGGCATCTAAGTAACAGTAAAAGGTAATGTTGGATCTTCTAAAAATGTTCCCTTGTGGTAGAGTATACATGATGAAAAAAGAGGCGCAATGCCATGTGATAGATATGATTCTTCTTCATCTGAGTCATGAACGCCTACACACTGAGTTCGTTGTGTCAAGTACGATTCACTCCACGTCAATGCTGATCCAGTAATGCCAACTGTGTTTTCAGGTCTCCTGTCTTGGATGTTCCTTAGAGTCTGCGACCTACATTTCTGAATAATTATTTTCGTCTTCGAAATGTTTTTTAAATAGATAATGATATATTGGTGTTGAATGAAATTAGATACACAATAGCAAACCCTGAAGGATGATATTCTTAAGTTAAACATCTTATTTTTGTTGTTGTTAAATATTTCTTGTGTATCAGTCACTGAGTTTGAATTATAATTCCAACAATCTTGGATTAAAAATTATCTTTGATGTAGTTTCTTCAGGGAGTGCTAGTGAAGGTGGAAGTGAATTAATTGTATGTTTCATCTAAATTGACCACGAAGCCGCTTGAAGGGCGTAAGCCCCATGGGACGCATTCTTCAAAAATTGTTTGGGGGATTGTTTAACTTTAAACCAAGTGTGGGCTCAAAATTAAACAAGATGCCAATACGCACTAATTAGAATAGTTCTTAGGTACACTAAGCACCACAGTTAACATTCTTAAACACTGCTTCTGCGACAGTTACTGATTAATTGTTACATTTGCGAAGGGATATAGGTTGGACATTGACCTGTAAGTAAATACTTTCTTCATAACTGCTGGGCTTTTTATCTTTGACACATGTACATGGAAAAAGGCACCATTACATAATTCTTAAGCACATAAATCACAGCAATAAACGGATTTAAACATACGTTTTCATTAAATGTATTGGGACACCTGATGTAATGGTACAGTGTTCGCCTCCCAGCCGTTAGGCTCGGGTTCGAACCCCGCCTACGTCCATGTGTTGTACCCTTAGACAAGGTGCTTTGCTCACATTGTCAAAGTCCACCCGCCTGAAACTGGGTACCTGGTCGGAAAATGATGCAAATTTGAATGTTAACCTTTTAGTGAACAAAATTATTGGCAAAGTGGGTTAAATATTCCCCTGGAAGTTGACGAATGTTGTGGACGGTAGATTGTTCCAATGACAATAATAATAATGTTAGCTCTTCGAGGATGCCGCCGCATGGATCAGACGCAATATAAGTGTAGACATTATTATTATTATTATTATTGTCTTCCCGTACTGGGTGTACATTTCATATCTAATCTGCTCTTAGGGGACCAATCCACCATTACATATGCTTTTAAGAAGTGCTTTGTTAGAGTGAGCATAAAGCGTTCTTGGTCTTTAAGTTTGGGTTCAGCTCTATTTGTGCAAACAGGAATCGTAGATAAACACATTGAGCTCCACAATTATCATCAATTCTTAAGCCCATGTTGAAAACAAAACAGCAAGGAGAAGAGACTTTGCTTAACCGTAGAAGAATAAATGAATCGTTTTCCATTTGCAGTGTATATTTTCATCACCCATGACCTGTTCCTGAGGGATAAAACACTTGTCGTTCTTAAGCAATGGTTCCCAGGTCAGGAGAATATGACGTGTAGTTTGGCGGTGAATATAGGTATATATATTGCTTCTGAAAAAGTCTTTGTAAAAGACGAAATATGCATATCAAGCGAGTAGAATCTGAAGTTTCTATTCTCTCTCTCTCTGCTTTGATAACCCTAGATACTACGGTAAAGGTGCAGGATAGTTTTACAAACAATGTTTAAAAGGCAAAGACAATCCCAAATTCAACTATGTTAAAGGCATTGACAAAACATTGAGCAAAATGATCAACTTTATTTCGGCTGGCAATGTTTCGAAAAATGTTAATAATTTCACAGTAACACCCTCAGTCACACACAAATCTTCGCATTTACCGTCACTAGAAATTCCGTTAAATATACGCAAGTATTTCCTCTTCTAAGACAGGAATAAAAAAGATGTCAAAAGCATAATTCGTAATATTTAACACTGTACACTGTACACTGAGGTTCATATGCACATTCAAATTGTCAAAAATAATATGCATATATATATATCGAACGAAAAACAAACAATTATAAACTGAATATGAAACTTTATACATATATTGCATTACATTCTTCATCATCAAAATTCAGGGTATGATGACTCCGCCAACGTCCCTCATATACCCTTGAATCACTCCTATTCACGACGATCGTCTCGAGACGGGCATTTTGACCAATCAGTGAAGCTTTCATAGTGAAAACATGCGTCCAGTCATGAGGAGCGTCTCTCCAAACACCCGGCGAAGTAAAGACGGTATGTGTTTAAATTTATCAAGCGTTACTTCTCGTTCCCAGATCAGTATATCTGGAGTGTGCACGTTAAACATTAACCTCTCTCTTATTGTTCAGTGAATGCGATATTTCGTTTGTTGTCAATATTTTGCAGATTTGATATTTTTCACACACACAAAACGGCCATGGTGAATAGGAGTACATCCAGGGTATGTGACGGACGTTGGCGGAGTTATTATACCATGGATTTCGAGGATGGGCATTCTTCAATATTGCTCATATCATTCGTTTCTCAACTTTGTTGCTAAACATTGGTTTTTATTTCAAACAAAGCTTTCGCAAAATTAATGTTACAATGACCCTCAGTCACACACAAATCTTCGCATTTACCGTCACAAGAAATTCCGTTAAATATAACGGATTGACAGGTGTTTGTTCCGATGATTCTATTTATTTTGGATATACGCCTGGGTACTGTGGGGGACTCGGGTAAGCTTGCTGAACCCCGTAAGGAGGTGGTTGCGCAACATGGGTGGTCGTTGTCGTGGTGCATGACTGATTGTACGGGACTGAAGATGACTGAAAAAGAAATATATTTTAGTGAAATATCATCTTAAGTGTTCCACGTCGATGTTAAAAGGTCATCCAGAGACATTGAAAGTCACACCAGTTACTGACAGTTCATGTGTTTCATGGCTGAATAAAATATGAAATATGTTTAAAATGCGTTCGTATCTTCATTCCCTTATTTGTTTCGACGAGTATATTAAAGATAATAAAAATACTCGTGTAATTGCTATTAAAAAACAATAAACACATCTCAAACGTTGAGACATTAAAGTATACTTCAATATAGTTTGGTGCAATATCAGGCAATTGCAATGTACTTTTATACAAATTACTTACATCCATGTATGGATAGCACGCATGCAGTATGGCGGTCAATTGAAGTAGCGTCACCAGCGTGTGCATGCGGTTGGTGCCCAAATACAACAGGGTTTAGAATTACATCTAACACTCTGTCTTGTAACAGTGTGCGCACATGACGTGCTTTGAAGGTTAACACATTGGAAGACTGTGCGTGTCGTTCATTTGACAACAACAATGCATTGACTGATTGTCGAGGGCGTGGTCACACACGACACAACAATGTATGCATTTCAATCCGCCATTATCATGCTCTGAAAGCACCATCAGAGCAAGAAATGCAAAGCGTACATCTTTCAGTTTCAACCAGACAGGTGTATCACTAATTCATCATCCAGTAAGTACTGATGTAATGGAGCAGAAACCTCAGGGACTGAGATCAGATTGAGCATACGGACAATTCGAAATTGCCTGGTTTTGCTTTAGTCGACCCTACATTCGTTCATCCAGCTAGACATCAACAAAAGCATGCTGGACCAACGCCATGTTGTTTAAAAAATCCAAGTTCCTTCTGGACTTGCATGCCGGCCGTGTCAGGGAGTGACTGGTGCAACGATAACGTGATCAAGAGCTTTTATGGTGCCACATGATCGCTATGGAAGGAACTCAGTAATGACAATGCGCCTCTTGTCCATATTGTGATTTATCGCCTTCCATTGGCAGCAATGGCTCCCGATCTCGAACATCTGTGAGATGTCCTTTGGCGACGGAGCTACACACGCCAACAGGCACCACCGACTTTGAGAGATTTACAGGCTGACTTGATCGAATCCCTTACATAGCGATCTAACATCTTATCAAGAACAGGCGCCAAAGGTGTGATGACATTGCCGCTGTAGGAGGACAAAGTCGGTATATACGTCACGTGACTTTTGTGACTAAACCCTCGATCTAATCCCTACCCGTTTAGCTTGAAACAATTAATTCATAATTGAAATCATAGAAATCCCCGCGCCTGTACCTTATTTTTTGGGATCTATTAAAACCCGAGACAATGCACTTTTTGGTTGTGTTAGTAAAATACATTGTGACTCCTACTGTCTTTGAGTAGCACACATTTCGAAACAGTTCTTACCCAAAGAACTCGACCGTATGTTCGTCGTCTGTACACAGCGCCTATGACGAGCAGGAAGAAGATAAAACCAAAGATGCCAGCGACGACGACGCCGGAGATGACTCCAGTTGACAGATAACACGCATCTATCTCGTCCGAGTCATCTGGACAATCCTGGTATCCGTCACAGGTAACGCTATTGCTGACACATCTGCCACTCACTTGGCAACTATATTCACCGGAACTGCAAACTCCTACAAATACATGTTATATATGTCATTTATTAAATCCAAAGCAAATTACGGATATATTTTAAAAAATCGCTAACTTAATGATACATGTATCCATTAAGAGTAAAAAGAGGTACATGTAATTGAAGATGAGTCATTATATTTAAAAGATTCAAAGGGTAGGAAAGTAGCAATTGTATTTCAGACCTAGTCGTAGAATATCCACATGTAGTCCCCACTGGTTTAAATGCTTTAAATATATGAAGTATATATAACCTACATAAATTGTCATTTTCATATAATCTATACTATGTTCCTTTCTGTTAAAAAACTGTTTTATCTATGTGCATATACATTACCCACTTTGCACCATTATTTCCGGCTAAATGCACAATATGTAATTATGTAAATACAACCCACAATGTAAACTAGGTTTTGTTTAAAATGGATTGAATCTTTGTGTGCAACCAATATTCTACAATAACTTTTCGGTTTGTCGGATCCCGATTGACAACTTAGAGGTGATCGAATCTGCAGTAACCGCTGCTAAATAACAATGGGTCTGTTCACAACAGTAAGAATACCCCGAACGATTCTTCTTCGGCCGAAAACGTCACTATTCTACACGTTTGCAGTTAACGGTTGTCAACTATCGGCAAACATCTCTCACACTATTCACAATATTCGCGCTTCTTTATTGCACTCTCTTTCTCATATCTCAAAATAATTGAAAAGAGTCAAATTGTGATAAAAAATTTCTTGGGCAATCATCAGGCACAGACTCATCACCACCGCGGCCTCGCTCTTCTGTGGAAATGTTTTGAATGGAATATAGTGATGTCATGAAAACGTCATGATAACGTCACAGCTACCGCAGTAGAGTCTGTAAAACCCGGCTGTGTTACGCGTCGTCAAAGAATGCCAGTCAAAAAGTCCATTTTAATTAGTAATGGTAGAATGGAGACAATTATATTGAGTTTCCATACACTTACTACTACTACTACTACTACTACTACTACTACTACTACTACTACATTAAAAGGGGATTGCAGAAAGCCGAAAATTGCAGTACAATGATTTCGAATACCATCGTGATGTTCAGGAAAGATATGACTGTCACATCTGACACCATGAATGCTGAAAGGCCGTTACCTTCTGAACGAAGAGCTGATAAACATGTGTCAAAGTAAGCATGAAGTAATCTGTGTCCCATTGACTTCACAGAACACACTGGGTATTTGACTTCTCGGGCGAACCTCACCCAGTCAAGCAACTATCTCTCAAAAGAACCCCACACTGAAACGACTCCAGAGGTTGAACACTACTTTTGACCAAAACTATTTTCGGATAAGTTCGTAGTATGGTGCTAGGATTCTATTAATGCACTCCCGCTTTCCTCCCTGATGTTGGGTATGTAAGCTTGTCTCCACTGTTTGGTGTGGAAGCATAAAACTGTGCGTGTCACCTGAGCCAAACCCCGATCCCATGCGTAGCCATTTCCCATGGTTTGATAGATTTGTAATATTTTACGGCCCGAAAAGATGTTTTTAAAACTCAAACGGAATTCGCTAATTCAATATTTTGTCTCGATATATTTGCAGACGCCACCTTATTTTGATCCTTTTGACATTTTAGACTGCAGGAGAAACGCTTAAATCACCAAGCGAACAACACATCAACCAGTGAGCAAAACGCTGGGACATCCACAATGGTTAACAGAGACGGAAGAGGAAGTAAAATGTCCCCTATCTCACAAGAAGTATTGGAATATTGCCCATGACGAGAAGGAGTAGAAAACGTTAACTAGCAAAAGCAGTTATTGAATGATTGTTTTGATTCAGTCATGATATGAACGAAACATAAGGGATTGCCAGAAAGCTAATCAAATACCCTTTACAGTGCAGATAAACCAGACAGATCCACTGGCAAAGCAGTACAAAGTGTAAGGCTTAAAATAAAAAGTCTTTTGTTTCTGGTCTAAGCGCGCGTCAATCTCGAGCCCCCGTGTCAACTCTCTTTAAAAAAATTTTGTAAAAGTTGTTAAAAGTTTGTTATTCTGAAATGTTATTTGCTTATCTATTCATACAGCTGATTATAGAATATTCAGTGAAAAAAAATAAGGAAAAAAGGAAGATCGCACGATGGCATCATTTTTATCTAGGGGCAGAGACATTTCATTTTGTTCAGCTTAACCACCACAGGAAATTGCAAACGTATGGTATCGTTTGCTCTGGATCAGTCATTACCGTTGGCATCATAAAACATCTGATCCCTTATTTCCTCACTATATATATATGTATAAAATGATTCATAATAAACTACACAGACTAAATAAGTACGATCCTTACCGAGTGCATAACGGGTGATGAGAATGTCAAAGGTTCCACTTTGAAGTATGCCAGATTGAAGTGTCTTAAAACGAACTTGTAACGTGTCTCCAGTGCTTGAATAGGCGGCAGGATAGGGGATTGAGTAGCCACAGGTACCAGTGCTGCCTGAAATCAAACATTACTTACTTGAAACTACGTAAGAGTAGTTCTGCGAGTACACGAACTTTATTTTTCAGATTAGGTCATTATTTCAAACCATCAGTATTCCATACATTTACGGGGCGGATGTACGTTTTGCGTTTGGGTGGGGGTGGCGGCGATATAGTTCATAAAAGATATCATTTTCTAGGGGTCCATGCTTCAGTGGATAATTTTGAAAAATCAACATGCAAAATGGTGCTATCTCAGCTCATTTCACGCGTTTTAATCATATGTTTTGGGGATGATAGCATAATAAATAAAAAAGGCGAAATGAAGGGAGAGGGATAGGTGGGCAGAAGACTGGACTGATAACTTTTACTTTGCAATGAAAGTTCAAGATGAAATAATTGATAAAATATACAGTTTTGTGCATACAGTACGCAGTTGTTCGTTATACTAATGGATGTAACTCGCATATATTATGCAGGTTTTTAATGTTTAGAAAACGATGGCATAATTGACAGATTTATAAGTATTGACATTCCGTATAAGTGAATGGCTTTTGCTTCTCATTGTTGCGAGGTAATTATGTCAATAATTATCTTCTAAATAAAGGACATAAAGATCAACACATATTCAACTTTAAAGGCGATGAAAGGATCATTTCAGGAGCCCTGTGGTAAAGATGGTCATACGTACTGGTCAGTATGGTACCGTCAGAGTCAAGGATGTCCACTCGGCTTTTCGTACATACACCGAACCCGATGGCGTTGAGGCTGATACTGCGGAACCTTGCCGATAGATACGTATTACTGGAGACATGGTAAGAGCTGGATCCAACGAATGTCACGGTGCAAGGGTTACTGGAGGGCCAAGTGTTTAGCTTGATCCGCTTTGATGAGTACACATTGATTGAGGAACCACAATTTAGGTTCATGGATTCTAAATAAATCGAACACAAATCCAATGAGTTCACGTATGTGTGAAAATCGAAACATACATCTAACGAGCTGGAGGATTTTGTATAAATGACAGGTTTATAATCCTGGCAAAACTGAAAGAACATATGCATTCCGACACAAAATGTAATCTTATGCGCTCATACATTTAAATGTGAAGAAAAATCTAATAATCTTTTATATTGGAGTGAATATTCAGTAATAGTTTAGGAAATGTGTAAATGCAACATTATTTGTGTTATTTGGGATTACATTTCCTTGCAAAATAGCCATTCTGCTATTGTTTAGGGGTGCGTCCAATCCAGGATTCGAACCTGTGTCCTCATGGCTAGGCATCAATCACCAGAACTAATGTCTCGGTGGCTGAGTGATCGGAGTGATCTTCAGTGCTGGGGATGTTGGGTGCCTTACACTGAAGCCATAGCAGGCTAGCTACTGTGCAAGGGAGTGCAATTCCAAATAATAGAAACAATGCTGTATATTATATGTTGTTTATCACGTTATGAAAGAATCCAATAAGTTCTTGCATTTCATTAGACTTTCATCAAGTCCCCGTGACTGTGATGATGCTAGAACGCCCTTTTATATATTGATACCCCTTTAATGGAGTGAATAGTCACAGGGAGAGGATGAAACATCACCGATGCACATAAAGATTTAAATTTAATAAACAGATACGTACTTAAAAGGACTGAAGGACTTTACAAAAGTCTAGTATTTCATGCAAATTTAGACATGCAATTTCATGCAATGTATACATACATGTAGACACAAATCCAAACAAGTCTTGTATTATCAATTCATATACTACTTAATGGTAACTATTCACTTGATGTACATTTCAGAATTTATAAGTGGAAGCTATTATTACTGTCGACATTTTGAGGCGTGGCGACTGTGATGTGTGAGATTAACCTCACCTGATTTTTAAGCGAAAAGAATCACCTAAACACAGAAAAGGTAAACTTACAAGTATATGTTATATTGAACTAGCTCAGGAATGTAATTTTCTTACCCGTATACGGCGATGCAGACACGAAGAGGACAAATATAAGGAGCAGACCTGCCTGGAGCAAGAAGGACGCCATGTTGAAGTGTGTACCTATTGGGACAGAAATGCTTTGAACAAAGTCTGCGCGTTACAGAGCAATAACTTAAGTATTATTTACCGTGTAATAATCTGTTCACATGACTGTTAGATGTCTCAGATTTCCGTACAGAATATGATCATGACGTGTTTTATTTTGATATAAGAATGAATGTCACGGTCACTTTTGAGGTACTGATAGTTTAGTTTTACTGGGTTAGACAATTTGTAAGTCGTATTGAAGATAGTAGACCGGTTTAAGATATTCGATGGTCATCGTCTAACTGTGAATGGCTGAACGTCAGTATCGAAACTACTTAAGACATCGTACCTGTCAGAAGGTATTATGTCAACTTGATGGTGTTTCAACATACCCAACTATTTATATCATAAATGTACTTGTTATGCTGTGAAGTTGCTGATCAACTTGACTATAAAGTGCAATCCTATTTAGTCATATAATTTAGTGGCTAACTGATCTAGACTCAGTCACGTTGTATCGAATGTCTTCACTCTATATGTCAGAGTTAATCAGGGTATTATGTTTCTGATGTGATGTTCACAGCTCAGATCAATTAGACGATGACTCACATTAAATAAATATGTACTTGCGAAATATACGTTTGTATCTGTGTCTAACCACACCTACATGTACACGTACAGATACATAAAGAGAAAAACGAAGTATGTTGCTCAGGTTTTGCTGTTGTTTACTTTGTTTGCACATACAATAATAAAAGACAAAACAGTACTATGAGATAAAAGGCGTGAGAGGTTTTGAAGTTAACGCTACTTTAAGTAGTTTTTCATTACATTCATATCAGGCTCCATTTCCGATGTTAACCATAGCGGGGTTCGAATCGAGAAAAACCAAGTACTTGACTGTCGCACTATAAACAAATGCTAGAGAGTTTTGTCTCTCCTGAGACAATCTTGTGAAACATCAGATTCGTTTCTGAAAAGGGTCCACCCAGATACTGCATGGAAACAATGAACTTGAAGGGACATGATCAAAGTTGCATTTCCAATGCCGAAAACTGAAAAAAAAACCGTTCAAATCGGTCTGATACAACATTGATATATTATTTAAATAACGGCGAAATCCTGATGAAAATATTGGACGGTTAACTACATTTTATTCGCCGAGAGGTTAACTTACTCGAACTCGAGAATGAATTCCAAATGTTCCCCATTTTGGTGACGTCATCGTTTTATGGGTTATAGCTAAAACCGTGACAAGTCACAACGGTGACACGCCAAACGGTTTTTAGTCTACGGACAATTCAGTGTGATGATCGATTGTCACTGTTTCTTCCAATCACATGTCACCGTTATGTCTTGTCACCGTTTTATCCAGTTCCATATTTGCTTACCTTTCTAAAATGCAATGCGCAATCTATTTTTAGCGTTAGACGACTACCGAAAATCTATGTTCTTCGTCGCCTCAACTAGTGTGAACTCTTTGAGTAAAAAAAATGAGGAAAAATACAACACTGTATTATATCACAAGATGAATAGAAAGACAAGCTCTAAAAATAGATTGGCGTAGCTGCATCTTCCTTTAATGGGACATATAAGTACCAAATATCAAGCTTACCTCACTGAGTAGTTTCGCAGAGAGGTTCACTTTCCGTGAGACATTTACAACGGGACAAATCGTTTAGGTAAAACTTACTCAGTTTTGTAACTATGAGTTTTAAATCTAAATGTTACCAATTCAAAACTAAGACCAACTAAACTGTTCTCAGATTATGATCGAGATAATGCAAATCATTGCATTGAACACATGCATCGAGAGCAACGATATGTATGTGACCACAATAAGGGTGATTATGACCTCATTTGACAGTACAAGACGTAGGTCACACATTTCACCACATCACCTCATTCAGCTCACCACTGGTGATGCGGGTTTTCTTTCTGCAGTAAACTCATCGTATCTGCGATCAGCAATGATGGTAGAGAGACGTAAAATACTCAGATTGAGCCCAACCGTCCATTGTTCATTTATCGACAGGTCCTACTGTTGTGACAGTCTGTGATTTATTGTTCGAGTAAGGAATAGCAACTCAGAAGTGTAGGCCTAAAGAAGGTGCACATAGTATTTGCTGGTTGTGGCTTGTACTTATTACCTAGGTAAAGACGAGGAAGGCGCCGTTTACGATATGCATTCGTCACCACCAAGTGGTTATTAAAAGAATCGTTGTGGTCACTGTTTGAGGACTTTTAAGGTATTTGATAATAAAACATTAACCGTTCGCTGCTGTTGGCAAGGGACTTATTTAGCTTGCACTTGCTTTATTTACTGTTTATATACAACGCACAATACTTATTTACAGATTTATTTACCAGACACATGTATTTCTTCACAAATGTTTTAACCAGCCACTTTCGTCATTACCTTTTTACCAGTTATAATGTTCAGTTACTGACTTATTTACAAGATACATCCGTCTTCTATAGACTTAATTGCAAGAAACAGTTTCCTTTTACAGACTTATTTGCCAGACAAATTCATCACTTACGTATTTATAAACCAGGCACACTTGTCATTTTCACACTTATGTACCAGCAACTTTCGTCATTTATTTCACCAGACACATTCCGTAGTTACAGGCTTATTTACAAGGCACATTCTTCATTTACAGACTTATTTATCAGGCACATTCTTCACTTACAGATGTATTTATCAGAAACATTGGTCACTTACAGACTTACATGTATTTATCAGGCACATTCTTCACTTACAGACGTAATTATCAGGCACATTCTTAACTTACCGACTTATTTATCAGGCGCATTCTTCACTTACAGACTTATTTATCAGGCACATTATTCACTTACATACTTATTTATCAGGCACATTCTTCAATTACAGACTTATTTATTAGGTGCATTATTCACCTAAAGACTTATTTATCAGGCACATTCTTCACTTACAGACCTAAGTCTCAGGCACATTCTTCAATTACAGACTTATTTATCAGGCACATTATTCACTTACAGACGTGTTAATCAGGCACATTCTTCACTTACAGACTTATTTATTAGGCACATTCTTCAATTACAGACTTATTTATCAGGCACATTCTTCAATTACAGACTTATTTATCAGGTGCATTATTCACTTACAGACTTATATATCAGGCACATTATTCACTTACATACTTGTTAATCAGGTACATTCTTCACTTACAGACTTATTTATCAGGCACATTCTTCACTTACAGACTTATTTATCAGGCACATCTTCACTTACAGACTTATTTATCAGGCACTTCTGTGGGGCTTCCGGGGAGTGACGGGGTGTTACTTAGATAGAATAGGGCCTCAGTTACCCAATGCTTGTCGTACAAGGCGACTAAAATGGGGATCTTTTGCTTTCTCTTTCTTACTATCGATCCTGTGTTG
>JAUELE010095386.1:0-24230 GCA_031471655.1 Diodora aspera
TCTATCTATCTATCTATCTATCTATCTATCTATCTATCTATCTATCTATCTATCTATCTATCTATCTACCTACCTACCTACTTACCTACCTAGCATGCATGCATGCATACATACATACATACATACATACATACATACATACATACATACACATACATACGTACGTACGTACGTACGTACGTATCGTCAACCAGTCGTGGTCAACGCACGCTGTGGTCATCAGAGCCTTAAATTTGAAAATGACATTACCAAATGCAACACTGAAACTGATGTCCAAGAACTCCATAACGCGTCATTTGGTACAACAATAAACTTATCGACTTCTTGATTAATTTACATCAATTTCCCATTATTTTCCAGAGACATTGCCCGTGTCGCGCTTTCAAGATCTGCATTGCTAACGTATTGACATCAAATTTGTATCTCTTTAATAACGCATTAGTTAACGACATTGTCAGTTAAAAGTCTGCTGAAAGAGACCGAGTATGCAACTAATTGGATGGCATGCACATGGGAAGTAGGTCGCCTGGTGATATACGGCGTGACAATCACGCGCCTTTGATCGCAATATTCGGTTATAGAATGCTGGTTAATCGATAGCAATGAAGAGATCATTCATACTCATAGTTAATACATGTCCAGCCGTGTCCTGCCCGGTGACTGTGCATGTTTCCTTACAGAGCCCTGAGTCAGTCTAGCTCAGGTTAAGCTATGACATTGGAAGTAGAGGGAGACAGTCTCTAAAAGTAATAGATAATTTAATATGTCACGCACTAAGATTCAGACCTGCATCTTTGATTTTTATTATCATATAAATGATGCAGAAATTTTGAGATAAAGCTTGCGTTTACTCAAACACATCAAAAACTGAAAGTACATTTTCAACTCAAAAAGCAGTTTAAGCTCCTTTTTGCAACCATTAGAGGACTAAACCGACTTTCAGTGGATATGGAGTAAATATAATCATTTCGTTGCTGGAAGTTCATCTTATAAATACGTGCAACAAGTTAAAAATTATGTCAACTGAACATGTAATTTCAGGTCTTACAGTGTATCATCACATAACACTTACACCTGTTATTTGATCTCGCTGGATATTTGTTGGCGACTTTGGGCAAAAAAAAGGAATCCCCCTGCCAACCTATTTTCATTGTATGAGAGTCAATCACTCTGAGCTCAGAGAGTTATGCTCCCTTGGCTTATTAACATCTCTTATATGATGCGACGGCAGTCATTGCAGGGGAGGTAACTGCTGTTGTGGATTATTTGCAATTCATAACAAGTCTGTCTCCGTGACAACGATACCTTTATTCATGAATATAATGTTTGAATAAATATTGTTGTCAAGTATGTGTAGGTAGTTGAAAATGACTTCTGTGTTTCAACTGTTTGTGATAATTAACCTATTTTAACTGATAATATTTCATAAAATTACATCATATAGTTCTCGCAGGTACTTTAGTTGTGAGCCGGCGGACTTCCGGGCATAAGGCATTCGAGCGTCATCCGCCGATTCATGTCCAAGATATTAGTGGAACACAGGGGAGCTAACTCGCGGATGTTCCGTATGAGGGTCAATATGTATTCGATCAAAACGCGTGTGTATGCATTCAGACATACAGCGTTCGTATTGGTGGTCCACTTCACTGATAACTACATTAGGCTGATGTTCTTCTTGCTCAGGCAGGTTTAACTCCCCATCTTTCTCTCGAAAGTGTTGTAGACTGACACAATCATCCAAATGTATTTCCCCATGTTCAGTCAGTCGCATTTCTGCACAAAATAAACTGATCGGCAAAAGAAAATACAGTCTGGAAAATTTGAAACGACAGGACAAACAACATCAACTGAAAATGCTCGTCCAAACAGTTCATTGAACAGTACCGTGAAATATTGTCTATACCGACTCTGTTAAACATGGACTTCGCCAAAAAATTGAGTATTTTGTTTTGTCCGGTAGTTTATTATCAGATGGGCATAGCATGCATTATATATAATTATCATCTTGACATTAATAACATTATCTATTCCTGCAGTGTCCAACAAGGGGTACAAGATGAGATTTCAAGGGCCTGCGAATGCGGATGCAAATTTTCAGGATTTTGAAAGTGAAAACGAATATGTTTGTTTGTTTCTAATTTGGTTTAATTTCTGCCGTCAAGAAATGTTGCCGGCTGTGTCAGTTTTGTTATAAAATAAACCTCCTCTCCGTAAACGCCTCATCTTTCCTCAGGTTTCAGACGCGAGTTAGCTGTACTCCACATTCGTATTATCGTTTCAACATTGCACACATTTATCTTGATATCCAGTGAAATTAGATTTAGGCGTACAGTTATCAACAACCTTTATTAATTTTGAACTTCAGAACCAGATGAACGTAATGTAAGCAGTATTTGGGATATGTGTTTTTTTCCCTTTGACATACAATGTACATGTATATCTAGCCAGATGCGCTTCGTTATTTTTTGGCGTCCTGTTTATTATTAAATAAATTTAGTTAGAAAAGCTTGAAGTTCGATAGGTGGTCAAATTTATTATTTTCTGTTAAAACAAACAACACTGTGAATGATACATATACATTGAAATATGTACATGTACATATCCCTATTGATTCACAAAAGATGTAACATGTTTGTCAGTTTTACAAGACTATCTATTATCAGGATATCTTTGTTACCCCGGAGTGATTTGAATATATTTGACTTTTTCACCGCTCGACCGTTTCATTTACAGCGGTCCTGTCTCCCGTTGGTCATTCGTGAAGACTATTGTTGCTATTATTTTCAAATATGCAAAGTAATGCGGTCGGGGCATAATCGAAAAGGGTCGGAACATTGTGTTAAAGGGATACTGTCGCCTATTTGCAAATAGAAAATGAACCCGTTTCCATCTGCCACGACAAAGAAAATGCGGCGTTATTTAATTAGGTACACATTTTTATAATGTGTAATGTACAGTTTATGTTATATACTTAACACAAAACGCACCAAACGTGTTTCTCGCCCGAGAAGCGTATCCAGCTTTAATTGTTGTTTGTTTTGTCCTCTCTTCATATTTTTAACTGGATAATCATTTAGTGTTACAGATGATTAATTATGTTTCATTGCTTAGAAAGCAAGAGCAGTTAGGCTTTAGCCTCATAATACAATCTCAAACATAAAAAAATATTTGTGTTTAATTTATTGATAATATCGCTCTCAAAACTACAAAAGCCGGACCCTTGGGCTGGTATTTTTAACAGCTTTCAAAATGGAGTCCTAGCTGGCAGATAGGACTCATCGACCGAACCTGTCATGTCATGGTTACATGTAGTTGAATAGGGTAAAATGAGCCCTCTACTATGTTGACTCTTCTTGAAGTGCTCTCATGGGTAAATAACTCACATGTATTATAATGTAAATGATGGTTGGTATAATAAAAGCAGTCCCTTTACTTTAGACAGGTCCCGATATAGAGCGCATGAATAGAAGAATAAATTGCACAGACTTGACGAAATCAGTGATGCATAACAGGTGTGATGTACATCACAATATGTCAGTAAAGAGACTTATTCAAGATAGCAATACCTTTCCATGAAATCGGCGACTGCTATCGACTTAAATGAATATTAAATCAGTTACATTATAGACCACAGATCTTGTTGGTTCATTTCAATTCATCGGTGCTATGCATGAGTTACGCATGCTTCAGAGAGCCACAAGGCGCGAATTGAATCGACCCACATCGGTAGCCACGCCATGCTGTTTTGCTGGAATATCGATGGCGTTGACTAATCATGAAGATATTTTAAACATACGATTGTAAGTAACCTTGTGAAGACGAGGGGGAAAGCAGACTTTAAATAGGCTGACTTTTAACCAACCTTGTGAAGGCAGTTGTATTTCTGTGTGCTTTTACAGTTTATTGGACAAGCTTAGCAGCATCGTGCTAACGTTAATATGAGATGTTGATAGGACATCACTTATGGCGTCCATGCTGTACACGCAATCATTTAGCTGCCAGCGCATATGGGACATAATATTGATTTACAACGAAACAACCCAGTTGTTATTGTTTTGAACGAATGGAATGACAATGACTATCAGGCACGTGGAACATACATTTCTATTATAATTTTCATGAGAAATATTAAATTGTTTTTATTCAATTGTTTATTATATATTTGTGTATCATATCTTCAAACTGCATACATTGGCTTTGTGTTGAAGGTAAACACCTGTGTCGTAATACTAATGATCAATATAAGCTCCATTGCTAAGAATACGACATGTATATTAAACACGAAGCTGAGTATTCCATTCCCTGGCATTTTGACGCTGTTAAAATCTCAGTGTTGCAGTTGGTGATCAATAAACTCATTAGATATGCGCGGAAAATGGTCCCTAGATATCTCTCCAATTTCGGAGTTTAATCATTATAATTTAACCGAATGTCAAACGCTTGCGTAGGGTCTATGCTTTAGGATCAATTGATGCCGTTTTTAGTCATGGGCGTCACCACCTCGTGATATCTGGTCATGTGATTTTGATGTTTCCTGGGTGACGAATAAACAGTCCAGTCTTCGTACAGTACCTGAGTCTCGGCACGTTCTTGACGATAACGTCCCAGGTAAATTAGGTCACAGGTGCATTTCAACCTGACGCTCTAGCGAATCACACTTGGCGGAGCCGGATAACATAGTCGGATCTGGATTACACGGAGCGTATATGGGACAAATGTTCATCACATGATTATTGACGACGTCGCCAAGGAAAGAGATACAAGATCCTTGTAACCAGGTAACCGGCGTTCCCTTGTCCGTTCAATAGCCCGCGTCGTGTGCATGTGCATTACATTTTCATTCGTTTTGCGTTTAATCGCATGTAGGTCAGTAGGCTACATGCTATATAGATCTAGTCCAGTGCTTCTAAATCTAAATCCCGCGATACGTTTATGTGTTTGTCTGTAAGTAAGAAAAGATGTTTTAGAATAAGACCAAGCTATCACTTACAGTCAAGAGATAGAACGCGGACATATTACTGTATGAGCGGGGAGAAACAGTCAGAACAGATATAAACTATGTCCTGTTGAACAATCTAAATGATTTAGAATGTATATACATGTATCTTCTAATTAAATACTTTATTGGCTATTTTCTTCTCGAGTACATTACGACTCGTAGAACATAACAATTTTAATGAGTCATCCTAATAACGGGTAGCCGATGATAAAAATAGAATAACTTCTAATAGTTTATCTGGGGCGCAACTAGGATTTGCGTGAAGGGGTGAGGGCACAACATGGTTCATGAAAGATATCAAGGGGATGGGGGACATGCTCCCTCGGAAAACGTTGAACAAGTCATCATGCGGAAGTGGCGCAATCCCATCTCATTTCACTAGGTTTCATAATATCAATGGGTTGATTTAGTGCAAACATTACGAACAAATTTCAAAACCTCGCCCCGGATCCGGAACTGTACATCATACCGGGCCAAAAACAGCTTGTTCATATCCCTCGTGATATTGTGCAGGCAAATATGATGGACTACTAAACAGATGCATGGTGCCTTTGAACGTGTGTTAATTAACTCTATGTCCTATCACTGTTTATATCCATACATTTATTTCTGTGTATGCATGTACCCTCCTTTCAAATAGACTTTCAAACAGATGATCTACTTTTGCAATTGGAAGTAAATTGTTAGGTTAAACAAACAAACGGTATTTACCTCCTCATTCCAACATTAATTTGTAAAGTATGTTTTCGAACATATAACTTTGTAACAAGAAAAGGTCATTTTCGCCTTTAATAGAGTGAGCATTTACAACTCAGTAAACAATAAACTAAGTCGTACAGTGTATTTACCCCCGTACCATGTGCATTGCCATCTAATACTGGAGATGTGTTTATTAATATTTTCACAAACCAAAACCACCTTTATACGAATTCGTAGTGCAGCAGAGCTATTTTAAAAACTAAATAAATATTAAAGATAAATCAATAAGTAAATAATATTTGAGAGAAACAGAAATAATAAAACCATTAATTAATAGATAAAGCCAGAAAGATGGGTGGATAAAAGAGACAATGAGAAAGTAGGAAATGTATTATGCTTGATCATATTTTTGACAATTCATGTTATTCACAATTCTTAAGAGGATATTTGTTTACACTAGCCTGCATTAATAAAATCAAATGTATGCGCTCCAACACTTACACTTATAACCGTCAGGGGTAACTTGAACTGAACATACTTATCGCCTGAGTTGCAAAACACAATGACAACACACCCAGTTTACTGGCTGTATTCACAGGACGGGTCATAGAAGTTATTACCCGGGAGCATGACCTCAACATTGTAATTGTCAGTTAACCAACTTTCCCTTCTCTTCAACAACTTTTTTCGCAAAATGTTTAAGGCGCACAGAAGCTCTGAAGGGTCACAACATTTAAGTTGCTAAATACATAGAGAGGTATGCATGATTTAATGGGACAGGTGGGTTACTTATTGTTATCTCCAGCTCAGTCGGGTATCTCTGCTATGTGGGCAGGTAAACACGTTTGTCTGGCTCTACTTTATTAACATAGGTCAAACGTCGGAAACGTGGGTTTTCCCTGAGCCTTTATTAACAGCAAATGTAATACAAAAGTACAGTAAATTGTAAATACAGATCAGAATTCACGCAACCAGTTAAACAGGTTCAATATGTTTAATAATATGTTTAATATTTTTTTCTCATCATTAAACTTTGTCCTATGAAATAATAAAGCAATTTATTTAAAATGTAAATAACCGTCAACACATTAAGAATACCGGTCTGTTAATTTGCTGATCTTTATGCGTACAGACAACCAACAGTTTAAACTGTGCTGTAGTGTAAAAAGCCATAACATATTCACAATCGATATTTCAGTGTATCAGTATTTATGGTTGAACGCAACAAGGTGTCCAGTACATTTGTGACCAAAATGGAGTTATAGTTACTATTATGATGGCAAAAATCATTCTGTTATGTAAACAAGGCTGAACTTACTTATTTAAGTTTTATATAGTGCAAACGTTTTGCTAAATAATAGACTGATTTATATCTATTATAATGGTAACAATAACAATGTAACAATTGTAACATTTTGGTCAAAAGTGCAGTTGACACGTTGTTGCATAACAGATCAAATATAAATGTTATATGAATTGTAAGTAATGTTCGTCCTTATATTGTTTGCAGGTCGTAACAACATCAGGAGATCAAGTTAAAACACATTTACGTCAGAGATGGGAAACTTTGGTGGCCATGCTTTGCCAGGCTCCTTCTTCATCATTTTCGGCTTGTGGTTTGCAATCCAGGCTTTCAGAAGATATTTCAAGTGTAAGGAAACAGGCGAAAGATTTAAGTCGTCTGTGACATATCCTTGCTCCTGTTTGTGTGGTAGACTTAAGGACTTGCCCGTAGAAGCAGGTTTGAGATTGTTTCTGATTCTGATAGCAGGCGGTCTCGAAATTTATACCGGATTTGTTCATGGAGAATTCAAGAACCTTGGTAATGCACAACATGCTACGATGTTTTTCTTCTTCGCTGTTGTAGCAGTTATTGACATCTTACTTCATTTTGGAGCTCCACTGCCACCAAAAATTGATTACTTAAGCAACGCCTTGGCATTCACAGTTGAAGGACTCCTGTTTAAGTTTCACCTGCATGGACGAACCCCTCTGGATGTTCTGCTCCACACTCTGTTGATATATGTTGTTTTTCTCACCGTCATTTGTGTTCTTGTGGAGATGATGTATCCTCATAACTTGTTGGCTGTTCTCGGGAGGGCGTTTTTGCTTATGGCACAGGGAACCTGGTTTTGGCATGTTGGAGACATTCTGTACCCTCTTTCCGGGGTACATGTGTGGGATGAACACGACCACGAGGATTTGATGATTGCGACATTGTACTTTACATGGCATTGTGCTGGCGATTTTATCGTGATACTGTTAATTGGGGCTGTAATAGCCATCGGATACCGTCGTCGATCCACCTATCAGGGAAATGATATTAATATGAAAAGACTCATAAACGTGTCGGCACCAGTCTATCACGACGAGGAAGAGGGTTCTGATGTTGAATTCCAGAAGCCAGTTTCACGTTGATCAAGGAAGTCTTTGGCATCTTTGCTGCGAAGTCACCATGCAACATAATATGTTACCGCTTCATGTGCCAGTTCGTGTATTCTAATTTTCCTAAATCTGAACAGCTGTTTATGCATCTTGCGAAGTTGCTTATACTTATTCAGGAGTGACAGTATTGCTGCACCCACAGATATGTTTAAACCTTTACCAAGAATCTCTGTCAATGCATGGGGACAGGTTGTCTAGGATACTCTTCTCTGTTCTGTCCTGATTCACGTTTACCTAGAGAAGTAATATGGTTTACCCGATCTCATCTGTCCATGGTAATGATAGCCTGCAAGTGAGTGATCACGAAAGACAAGATGTGCCTTCCAGAGATTTCGAGTTAGCACCAATGCAATGCTGTATGATTGTTTCTATTTCATATGATTTATATGCTTTTAGTCAGATCTCTTTTTTTATTTTTGTTACTTTTATAGTTATAGCAACACAATCCACTATTATCTTGAAGCTGACATTATCAGTGCTCTATCTTTGTAGGGAAGTTTTTGTGATGCATAATTCTGATTCTGATCAAGGGCCTGTATTCTTTATCTGCACCAGTATTTATTTTACATAAGTTATAATAAAGCAGGGGTATACGCTTAAATTATGTTTGGTTGTTGTTTTAAACTACAGAGTAGATTTGAGTTGAGCTATATATTGCATGGGTAATCTTTCAGTTGCAACGTGATGCGCAAGATGCACACTCAATCGTGACAAATTCGAGTTTCTCTTGTAGAGGAAACATCTAATGCGCCTATCTAAGCAAGACCGAACTCAGTCTAACGCAAAGCGAATACAAGAAGAAATTGGTTTGGAGACTACTTTTGCACCTTCATTTGATAATATTCTGGGAAAGCGATGTTTATTTAATACATTTTACAATCTAAAATCAGACTTTACAGATAAGCACATTTGTGTTATACATGTAAATCCACCATCCAAACAAATTAAATTAAAAAAATAATCAATAGAACTATTTGGTCATATCGCTTCATAACGTGCCGACGAATTCGCTTGGTAACACTCAACTGAATCCGTAAAAGTCTATATGAAATCGGGCGCCGCTCATTCCGATTGTCATTCCTCCGCCTCTCTCATGCTGTCACACCAGACACATACGAGCCCTCTGCCTGGTCACGGAAAGAGACGAAGCTGCTACGAATAGGTGCACACCGAGGAAGGTCAAAAAGTAAAGTGAAAGCAAACGATCTTCCTTTCATTGCGAGGTCATTCCCTTCACTACTAAGTGAGATCGCTTCTTCAGCAGACTGAAATGGAATAGTCCTCAAAGTACCCAAATACACAATCAATAACATGACCTTTTCATTTGCACATGTTTTGTTCATTGAATCACAGTTAGACAGTATAAATTGCCTATGTTCAAATTAGCTTGGTGGCAGGGATATGGCCTAGCATTGGCCTATGTCAGCTCTTCATATCAAAAAGTAAAAATGATGATTTGCATTTAATCCCATTGCAAGACAATACATAACTGGAGTGGATAACTCCGTGAATTCATTGTCTTGTTCCTGTGTATGTGCGCGTGTGAAGGTGTGTTCTAAACGTTAGTCTGTGCGTTCGTTGAAGAGGCCTTGCTAAACATTTCTAATTTGAGGCTAGCGGCAGATGCATCTATGGAACACCAAACCGTATTATGTGTGTCTGCTGAATTTATATACATGTAAACAACTCAACCTCAACATGACTGTTTATAGGAACAGAACACCCGTTAAACAGGCTGTTTGATAAATAAATAAAACAGACAGTAACTGTGAGCATTATTTAGACAGAAACCGTGACTCGGCATGAAACGAGAGTCAATGAGAACTACAACATACGACAGTTAGAAACTATTTGCATTACCGATACAATACCATTCCACCATGTTGGAGTACAGTACCTGTACATGCCAATTGCAACATCAAAAAGTGATACCTGTATGAGCGGGGTCCTGCCATTAGTCCGACAGTCCGAAACGTTTACTTTAAGAGGAGATAAAGGTGATAGTTATGGTCTGTTATGGTTACATGTAGGTTTAGGGTGAAGGCAATGTTAAGATAAGAGATATGGTTATGTTTAGACCAATGGGATATCGGAATAACATCGGACTAATGGGTTGTCGGACTCTCGAACCCAACCAGTATGCAATGAGACAATATCATTGAATCATCTTTAAATTATTCAACGACGGAGATAATCCCTTTTGAGTATGCATGGCTGTGTAACAACGTGATTGGAATACTGGGGAATTAGTTACAATGTTAAAGACGAAGAGTATCAGCTTTGGTGGAATGTGTTTTTGAAGTCGATGAAAACTGACATTGCATATACATTCGGTACAATATATACATGTTGAAGTCTTTTCGAGGTCGTACCTTGGTGGCATTTTACTACACGCACTTTTCATTAATGTCTTCACAAATGAGGTCCCTAAAATTGTTCTAAAATATTCGGGTTGTTGTCGGGTCATCCTCTACAAATATGTTATGATCAGTTAGTTGGGAATATGGTCCCTGTTCCAAATCACTGTGTATAGCGCTTACAATGTATGAAAGCTTTCTCTTTATTTACATATCTGAAGAACATCATCCATCTTCGTTGAGCATACAGGATGTAATGTAAGACTTGTCTCTGCATTCTTTTGCATTCTGATCTGTACGCTTAGATAGCGATGTATTTTGTTGCCACATATGCATTCTGAATTGGGTTATCCATAACCAACTGTTTCTCATGGTACAAAATACTTTTCAAAGAGAGATTTATGTTTGTTAAACAGTTGTGTTCAGCTCTCATCTATTACTTCTTCTGAGTATCTTATGCATACTTGTCCAACATAGTTGATCTTTGACTTTATTACTTTGATTCCCATCGTCATTGAGTTGAAGGATTTGCGGCAGTTAAATCTGCGATGTACGATTAGTAGTGACAAGCCGAATGTTATGTCATGTTTTGACCGTGCACCAGGTCATGCTTGTGTTCAGTGCAAAATTACAGAATTATTTCCGACTTGGTTCAAAGTTGGATGATTGAAATTGAAATTGATTCCATTCCAAAACCAATATTGATGTGGTAACAGTACATGTATGGCATGTAAATCGACATTGTCTTCCTGGCAACACCACCAAGGAACTGTAATATGGTGAGGCGATATGGTGTGTGTTCCGTACCCCATTTGTAAACACCATATGAAAGTCAGCTGGCCAGACGAGCAAGACCAGCGTGATTGTTACGCTAATAACCACGTTACTATGAGTGTACGGCCGCGTGTACGTGCACTTTCTCATTCGCCTAGCGTGAATCAGATTCAGCCTGCACCTAGCGCGATCAAACACACATTCAGACCAAAGTGTTCCATAGAGTGCCTGATTAACATTAACCTTACACAGCTGTCCAATCAGATCGAAGGATGAACTGAACCCTAATGTTGTATCTTGATAATGTTTAGATGATAAAACTATTGCGGTAAGTAGCCAGATTTATCGCGATGAGTAGTCTGTGCATGAAATTATCAACTCAAAACGAGGCAAGTCCCGATCGAAACTGTCCGATAATATTCTAGAGGTGATAACGAGTCCGTTAGCGTTCATCGACTATCAACCAAGAGCAAGCAGGTAGAGTCTCACAACAGGTAAATACTTTATTGGCTTTTGTTTCCAAGGTGACAATAGCGGAAAAAGATCCATAACATTTATTCATAATGAAAGTGAAATATACTGCAGAGTTTAATTCAAACCCTGTTAATAAAATAAGTAAATGGCGGGTAGATCAATGCAATCAATGTGCTCTAAGTCTGTCGTATCCGACAGCTATGATAGAACCTAGAACCTAGAAGAATTTATGTTAAAAAAGACACGTCTTGTTTGGCACGTAACCAGTGCGGGTGTGTGTGTGTGTGTATTTTACTTTGAAGATTTACTTCTATCATTTCAAAAGGCAGTGAAGCAATAGTTAACCTTATCACAAATGATTACTGGGTTACTGAGGAATTACCCCACACAGAAGTTGAGGTCGACGAGGTTCAAATTTCACAACATTTAATGATGAAAGGACGAAGACAATAATTATTTCCAATATGCACATGATTATGTCCAGCGACGGTGGAGCCACTTGTGGATTTAGTCGGTAGATTCTGACTGTCTTAACCTTGGAAAAGCAAAACAGTTAAACACGAACGCTAAATAACATTAATCAACATCGGTAAGCAGGCGTAATTATGTTGTAAACAAATATAAGTCAATAAAACAATATGATATACATTACGAAACTCGAACTAATTAACAGGCAAAAGAGATTACCATGTCAACCAGGAAAAGTTTGATAATCTAGTTAGCTCGTCGAATAAAACAATCACATAACTGAAAATAGCCAACGTACCAAATGTACTCACTCCCCCCAAACACTTATGCATGTGAGCATGACAATGTATATATACTCAGCCCAACTATTGAAGGGTGACTCACTGAAATACGTATAATATGGTACTTTTGAAGCTTTGGTTTTTGCAGCATTTAGGTGAAATACCATAATGACTGATAATACACGATGCTTCATTATTGATGTTTTATGTAGCGACTTGCTGAAAACTAGACATGCTAAAAATTGGACCCTAAAACTGACTGGAAATGTGAAAGAAACACCTAAATGTACCATGAGTATAAACAATCAACAAACGAACGCAGCCTTCTTGTCATGCAACTGCTTACTGCTCCTGTTCATTTTACATAATGTACATCAATAAAACTCAGTTACTTATTTACCCATGATTATAACTCTGCAAAATTATGTGTGGGTCATTACACCGATCCTTCAATAGTTGCACTGAGTATACATTGTACACAGTACTGGCGGATAGTAACAGACATCAGTGAATACTTGGTATACATTCAGATGTATACATGTTTAGGCGAGTATATATAGCATAGCAATATCGTTTTCAATTTATCAACGTTTTTGATCGGCATGACATCTTCAATAATCCAATTTCTCCCTTATGATTTATTTCTGAGAATATCAAAACGAGACTAGAGGCGCCAGAAACCTGTTATGCATAATATTAAGAGTTGTCTACAGCACAGAACAATCAGAGTTGTTAACATTTCGCATTCGTGCAACATAAATATTTATACAGTTCACATATACTAATAAAAAATGTAAGGGTAAATGAAGAGCGTATCAAATAACCTTATCACAAGGGTCATAATTACACTAAATGTATACAATGTGTGACAACAACGGACCTTGACAACCTGCTGACATCGTTTGCGCATGATCGGGATCAACCATTACCATCGGCATAATGATACACACGATCACCTATATATTTTTTTCATCATTATCTAATGACATTTTCCACATCTGCTACAACTTGTTGTCTGGTTCATATTACTATGCAGCGTATATAGTTATTACTTTTCGTAATTAATAAATACAATAGACGATATAGAATGTTGCAGCCTACATTATATTGGGTTCCGAAGGTACATACGACACAAAGCTGAAAGAATATAACAGTAATCTAAACTTCAGAGGGTATACATCCTAATTCGTAGGTAACACTAGCCTCGCACTGACTATGTCAGTGGGGTCATTTTAGGCAAGTGACCTTGCTCGTAAATTGCCTCAATCTACCCAGCTAAAATTGGGTATATGGTCGGAATGTGATGGCAATTGTGAAAGTTAACCTTCTCGCCTAACCGGCAGCTTGGGTTGTACACTCACTGGGGAGTTGAGATATGCTCTTGATTGTACATTGTTTGAATGACCAGGGTAATAATGTGGAGCGCTTTGAGCAGGCCCCTTCATGATGTGGAGTTTAGCGCTATACAAGTGGACATATTATTATTATGATTATTATTAACACTTATTTTTAGGTTTTGTTTTTGTTATAAACAATGTATAAAAACATTACTTGAGTTGTCGATACACATAACATAAAACAATATAAAGCAATAAAACGTGGTCTTAGTGCTAAAGAACAATATAAAAGGCAGCATCCAAAATACCAGAATGTATTATCCTTTATTTCCCCACCATTTACAACGTATTTGCCATTTTACATGTCTAATGCTTACTTTGTATTACATGTATATAGTAATGCACTTCTCATCAAATACGTTTTACGTGTACATTGTATCTGTGACCATGATTATAGAAGTCCACTGATGCATTTCTTGGTAAATCAAATGGTGACGAGATCGGTCTTTATTGGCGCTCGGGGCTATTGCATGTCATGTCGACATTTATGTAGCGAAAGTGTGCTTTGAAAACATAATAAAGAAATAAATTGTGTACGATAACATGACATGTAGCACGAGCAATAACATCAACAGGCGTCCATGTAGATTGCATATTTGATATAATATACAACGAACTGAAAGTATCAAACAGATTAACAGCACTACGATTTTAATTGTTTCCTTAAATAGATGTCAACAACTTTCATTTGAATAGAATGAATCAAATTGAAAACAACCCTACCATGGCTGTGAGACCGTATCAATATAAGATTTTATATGTTGTAAATACATTCAGCTGACTGACCGACTGACGGCAATACAGTATGTTTGACCTGGGGCCGGAGTTTAACGTGCCTCGCCAGCTAGAGCTGATAAAGACACGGGTATACATTTGAGTTATTTGCTATTGAAAACGAATCACAGTTATGGAGGCGACAAGTACAATTTTAGGGGGGGGGGGGGCTGGAAGATCCTTTTACTGCAAATTATTTTTATCTATCTTATTTATCGATGATTGCCGACAAATTATTTTTTAGATGTATTTTATTTAGGGTAGGTTGACGTTTTAGTGTAATTACATGAATATAAATGTACTTAAAGCGGACGATTTTGGTCAATTGGAATGTTTATTTAGTTTTACATGTACTTTTTACTCATTCTATTATAATCTGGATTTGGAAGGAACAGGGAGAAAAAGGGCAATGATTTACATGTGAAATAAGCATATGTACAATAAACATATTCAGCATTTGAACTGAATAATACAGATGAATGATACACACGTAGGCTCAGCATTTCTTTACCTCGATGCCTTTATTTTCAGAGTTTATATAACTACAGTGTGGCTGAGACAACTCCAGAATGGGAACCTTCGCTGGCCATGCTCTGCCCGGATCTTTTTTCATCATATTTGGGTTGTGGTACGCTATTCAAGCTTATCGAAGATACTTTCAGTGCAGAGAGACTGGTGCAAGATTTAAATCTACTGTGACGTTCCCATGTTCATGTCTGTGCGGTAAGCTTAAAGACATGCCTGTCGAGGCCATGATTAGGCTGTTTGTAATTGGTGTGGCTCTTGCTCTTGAGATCATCACTGGGTTTAAAGATGGACAGTTTCGCCACATGGGGAACGCACAACATGCTACTATGTACTTTTTCTTTGGTCTCGCTGCCATCATTGACATCTTACTTCACTTCGGAGCACCGCTGCCACCAAATATAGATTACATAAGCAACGTCCTTGCATTTACAGCGGAAGCCGTTCTGTTCAAGTTTCATCTTTACGGACGAACCCCTCTTGATGTTCTGGTTCATATACTTATGCTGTATGCTGTAATTGCCACTATAGTTTGCATATTTGCAGAGATGCTTCACCCACATAGCCTATTGTCTCCTCTTGGGAGGGCTTTTCTATTATTGGTTCAGGGGACATGGTTCTGGCATGTTGGGGGCATCCTGTACCCCCTTAATGGGAACGTGTGGGATGAGCACGATCACGAGCAACTCATGACAGCTACGATGTACTTTGCATGGCACGGAGCTATTAATTTCGTTGTGATACTATTAATCGGTGCTGTGATTGCCTTCAGACATCGCCGAAGAGCTGTGTATTATGGAAACGACATAAATATGAAGCGTCTGATGAAAATGTCAGAGCCATCAAATCATGAAGAAGAGAGTTCTGACGTTGAGTTTCAAAAACCTGTGTAACTAAAGAGATTTATTTGCGTAGTTTATTACCTTAAAATATGAAGTTTAACTTTAAGAAACAAGATTTTGTACCAAAAAATTCATGTTTCAATCGCTGCATTAATGTCGTTGCTCGGGTTCTCTGCATTGATATACATTTTCAAAAAGTGTTGAAATTTATATTTACAAAAGTATACCATTATAATAACACAGATGTATAAAATACGATCTTATACATATGAATAAATTGCATTATCACATACGAATTTCTCATTTGTTAGGATACATCAAATGAGAAATCGTTTCATCACTGTTGTTAAGACATGTCATTATCACGGCTAATCGAGAAACACAAGCAACATCAGGAACTGTCTAACAGGCTCGCCGGCTGCGCTTGGGAGTTATCCTTGGATTGAATCATTGTAAGTGCTTGCAATTGGTAGCTGGAATTAATTACATCGTCTCAACATAACTGCCTACAATCAGGCCAAGGTACTGCTGTAAGAACTGTTACTAAATCATGAAACGATGATCGCATTACATTGGTGTTGAAACACCTCAATTGCATAACATAGTAAATAGACTTGAGAGTTGATTAACATTTGGCAGCACATCGGCTTTACTATCGTAGAAACTTAAGACAACTATTTCTCTCACTCGCTTTACACGTGTTCTGGAAACCCATCTTCACAAGCGTATCTATTTCCCACCTATGGTTCTTTGAGTTTGTAAGCATGGATTTATGTCTGTTATAATAAACCTTATTATTATACCCATTAAAGTCAAGCTAAACAACAGCGGGTGACCTTGGGACAATCATGTCCCGAAAACTCGTCATTGCCCCTCTACATGCACGGGGTATTAACACAATGGTGAAGATTTGATAATATGGAAAGTGATCGTTTCAACAGGAAAATATCTTTATGGTCAGAGCACAAACAGTCAAAATCTTGTAAAACTTGGAATGTTCGAATTCATGTCCAGCATTTCGTTAACGCACACAATATGCAAATTTGTCATGACATAAATGATTTTATACCAGGAACACTCATAAATAATATTTTAGAGAGGTTTTATTCGTCACTTGTTGAATCCTGGTCTGATAATTTGGCTCATATGAGGGCAAACTACGAAGTTATCGATGTTTTAAAGTGTCTTATGGTGTTGAAAGTTATGATGTTGAAAGTGATCTTCCTAAGTAATTTGGAAGTGCTCTCGCTAAATTTAGGTGTGGAGTTGCCCCTATCCGGCTGGAAAGAGGACGGTATGAAAACCGCCCTGTCTATGGACGAATATGCCCAGTTTATCAAAATAGCTGCGTAGAAGATATAGGTACACTTCCTTCTTCAATACCCAATGTATTCAAACTTACGTTTTAACTTGAGTAATATATGATAACCAGTTTATTTTCCGTTATTACTCCTTGTTAAATGACCATCAAAGGATTTGGTTTGTTTTAATGTCATATGAAAATATCGCTTTTAATGTTGTCAAACCCCCTATACTTCATGCATTGCCGACGTCGGGCACGACTGTACTTTGAAATCATTCTTTCAAATACGAATTTGTATATAATGATTATCAGTACGATTATATGTGTATCTTGTATTTGTAAATTACATCTCATATAGTGTCTCAAACTTCTAAATAAAAAGGTCTGTGTTTTTTTATATGTCATGTTTGTTTGTTCTTTTTATGTGTAAATACTGTTGTACACAGTGTGACTTAAATAAAACATCTGTCTGTTTGTCTGTCTGCGAGGAAGCCTTGACTAATTGAATCCGTCAAAAATCTTATACAAGATACGGTGATTCCCCAACTCCTCAGTTTTCTGTTGTTGTCATTTTGCAAAGCACAGACAGAAAAGCTGTGCTCTAACTGTTGTCCTCATGGAATCAACATCAAGGGTGCTGCGACCAATGGCGCCCGGGGGCAACTGTGTGCTGGAGATCGGGCGAGATATTTCCAATGTTAGGTCAACATACCTAGAGTACGTTTTCCCCATCTTCTTCCCAACAATAACTTCAATTTCAATCACAGGTACAAAATGTTACATTTCGCCAAGATTTGTTTGTTTTTGTAAAATTCAGGAATCTCGAAAGAATCGTTTTCAGGTCACTAAACCTCTTCAGTGTTGCACCAGAAAAAGACCTAAAGCCAATTATATATAATGTTAAGTACACTTATATTGCGTCTCTTTCATGCGGCAACATGCTCAAAGCGCTCAATTTTATTAGACTTTGTTGTGGCTTCGTTGGGCTACAGTCTAAGAATTTGTATCGTCCAGTTAGTAGATAGCAAAGTCCCAAGTCAGGAGATAACTAGGTGACAATTAGGAGATAACTATTTCTTATTAGAAGATAACTAAATCCAAATTACGACATACATGTAGTATCCATTCCTGCATCCAAAGGCTGCATACCATTCTTGATTTAGTCATCTCCAGATTAGGATAATTATATTAAGTCCTAATTAGGAAATAACTAAATCCTAATTAAGAGATAACTAAGAATTTCCTTAGAGACTTGTGCAAGTCTAATGATATGTATGCACGTAAATCTTGGGAACAAGGCAGATGTTAAAAAAACCGTAAAAACTATGAATAATTGCTTAATTTGTCTTTTCATTTTCGTATTTGCTTTTATTGGGGGATGAGACGGGGGTGACCAAAACTTTATTCAGAGGAAACATTTATTTAAGACATTTGTTTGTTGTTAACACTGGTGGAGAGGTGTTCGAAACATGCTTTTAAGTGTCTACACACATTGCATGAATAAAACCTTATTTAAAAGTGTGTTTTGATCAAAGACCTGTCTTGAATAAACTCCCGATCAGCAAGCTTACGATTGCCTTAAATAATATAGGTCCAGACAAAACTGATTATGATTAACATGAATACAGTACATGTATTTGTAGACATCTAAACACGTGTTTTAAAACCCTAACTGAAAAGTCGACTGGCGTTTGTAGTCGAGTCATAATCAATTCAGCTGTTTACTATTGTGCTTAACAGATGTGGTATTTATTCAAGGCAGGCGTTTACTTATTTCATTTCAATGTTTGTTTACGGAAGGCAGGCTTTCAATCAAACTAAGAAGTAAACTAGGACTTATGCTATACTAGTTGTCCAACATATTAAAGTAATTCGAATTTCACCTGTTTAACAGCATGATAAATTTCACTCTAAAGACAAACTGATTTTCATAGCTTTTGTCTGTGGAGAACGGTGAGGAGGGTAGGGTTAAAACAATCAATGACGAAAATGATCGAAGCCCATAAAACATATTTCCAGTGTCCCAATGAACTCATATTTTGACACGGAAAAGCCTGGTACAAGCTGTGATTATATCCACGGCTGCCGCTAGTGCAAATAAATTGGGTTTATCTCCCTTTAACCCGAATGTAAACGCGGCAAGGAACGCCAGCCTCTCGCATATCATTACTACCGAGTCGATGAATGTACGCATGTCGTTTCGCAGGTAATATTTGTGAATCCATTCTGAAAAAGGACAAGGTCGCAGATAACATCCCTGCCTCACACTGGGGAATAAGCCATGGCGGATTTTAAACATATTCAAAACAACCTCATTCTGATCTCATAGGACGGTAAGTGCAGCCATACGTTACCTTGTCTTACAATGTTAACAGGTTTAGATACCGATGAGGCTTGATAATGAATATACGTGATGGCGGGCGGACAGTGTATTAAATGTGAAGACTGTTGGTACAGTCCTAGCGAGGCAAGGTGACAGATAAGATCTCGTGACCTTATTCTCAAGATAAATCCACGTAGAATAGTCGGCGAGCTGTTACCTGTCAGTTGACAGATCCAGGATATAATTGCACGTAAAAGGTAACTTGAATGTATTTGTCTGCTGTATTGCTTTGTTAAAACAACTGTTAATGGTGAAACTCTAATATCTTAACGTTCATGCTAAACTGTAAAGTTGTAGGTACATAGATGGCGTGAGAGATTGTTTTTGTCTTCAGCAGATATTTATCTAATGCAGCATGCATAGGCCTATATGTCCGTAAAAAGGTCAAAATCAAACATTGGTGTTCATTTATGTGGGCGTGTGGGTATATGTATACCTGCATGCATGCATGGATGAAGGATGGAAGGACACATGACTGGTCATACATAGGTTGCATATATCAAACGAAGAGTAAGATTTTAATACTTGTGAAAGTCTTACGTCAACTCAAACTAAAGCAGCGAAATCTTGATTCCTAAACTATTACATTTAATCCTTACATTTAATACAAGATACAGTTTAACACTTTGTGCAGATTATTTTAATTGTTTCATGTACGTAACAATACAGTTGTCTTTTTTGTTTGTTTTATTGTGAACAATATTTATGTTAATTGGCCATGGTACACGGCCCTATAGTTATAAACCGAATTAAATACTCGCTTGAATGACGTATGTCTACCAAAATACATACTTGAACCGATGTCAGTTTAATAATTTGAAGCATAAGCATAACGTTAGTAGCCTACAGTGTAGATGGTTATACTGATGCATGTGTGACGGTAATGAATTATACTGAAAGGAACATGTTTGACTACATTTTAAAGCTCGCATTAAAATAATGAAAAAAATATGTCTTTGACGAAACAAAGATATTTATTAATGAATTAATACCAAAGGGTGCATCAATATACGAACAGTACTATTTTATGCACTACAGTAACGATGTACGAGTATGCCTTCAAGATATATGTTTGACAAATTTAACACCACTAATGATTTTTTTTCCTAAGTTAAACTTAGGATTGAACCAACAGTCTTCAATACATTGTCAGCCATCACACACAGGTCTATGTTTCTCACAAGTCCAAAATGCTTGTACGTGTATTGTGCACATAGTCACAGAGTGGCCATTGTTTGCCTATACGCGACATTGTGTCTGAAATGTTACAAAAGTGTGTCAATTATTTTCAAAGATATTTGGTTTAAAACTTTATAATAGCTGATCCAAATAAATCATCAATTCTGAATAGATTTTAAAGTTGGATATTTGGTCAAATTCAAGTCTTTCGTTTCAGTAAACAACATTGGCAATGACAACATTTTAATATAAATAAAACATATTTACATATGACGATTGATGCTCAAAACAAATACATTTTGTGTCACGTGAGTTCACACCCTTCAGTTTAGCAAGTCTAGATAAAACCAAATTCAGCTTGTCTCCGGGCTGGTTTAGAATTTATTAAAAAAATTTACAACCGTTTACAATAGTATATTAAAATATTACATAATGATATTCCAGAGACTAATAATTAGTCTAGGGTCTAAAGGGCCACTGAGAAAACGATTAAATGTTGAGAGGAACACCTATCAAACTCTGAACTACTACAATGCGTCAAATTAACGTACCAGACAGCGATGGGGGATGTCGATCACCGTGTTTGTGTATGGGTTTACTACTGTCAGACAATATTCAGAAATAGTCGAAAATGTGTCGTAAAAGGGAGAAGTAGGAAGTAGGAAGTTAATGCGTCTCCCTCTTCCGGAAGAAAGTAGAATGTTTGAAAATAAATAGTATGCCGACCCTTTTGTAGATATGAATATATTGCACGAGTCAGTGGTAAAGTAGAGTTCAGAGATACACTTATTTTTGCAGCAAACAAATTATGAAATGTATCATGAAAATGGTTTTTCAATTCCATTTAACCTATTTCTGCTCCCTTTACCTACATTTAACAGTCCTTTAAAACATTTAAAGCAATAAATAGTTTGTCGGCAGTTATCTTAGAACAAAACATTGATTGTCTCGCGCCATGAGATAAAAATAAATACGAAAATCTTCCAGCCTTCGTCCTGAAATCAAATGGTGCCTAACACAAATCGTACTAAAAAGGAGATTTGTCTTACACGATGTATGAAACTATAGCTCTGTCGCTCCACCAATCAAGCCAGCTAAACAGCGGATGCCCTTTGTTATTACATGTTTAGAGAATGTCCGTCCGTCGTCACAATCATCCTCTCATCAGCGTCTATATTTACATTAAGGTATACATAACACATCGACAGGCTAAACTGAACCTAAGCAGGTAATAAATACAACAGCAAGTTGCGTATCTGTCTCACTGAGTAATACTCACACACATGCAACAGATGTGATGTTAATTGTTGCTTTATACAATTGCAGAACAGTCATTACAACATGGGGTCCTTCGGAGGCCATGCGTTACCTGGATCATTCTTCATGATGTTTGGACTCTGGTATGTCATTCAGTCTTTCCGAAGATACTTTCAATGCCGGCAAAACATAGAAAGATATAAATCAACTGTAACATTTCCTTGTTCCTGCTTATGTGGCAGATTAAAGACCTGGCCACTAGAAGCGATGCTGAGGTTGTTTGTAGTTACAGTAGGAGCAGGAATTGAGATCACGTATGGATTCGGGGGTGGCAAGTTTCTGTACATGGGAAATGCTCAACATGCCACAATGTACTTTGTATTTGGAGTTGCAGCGATTATCGACATCCTTCTTCACGTTGGAGCACCATTGCCGCCAAATATTGATTACATATGTAATGCCCTAGCGTTTACAGTTGAAGGCCTACTGTTCAAGTTCCATCTGTATGGAAGAACTCCCTTGGATGTCCTTGTTCATACTCTGCTTTTATACGTTGTAATTGCTACAGTTATTTGCATCTTTGTGGAGATGGCATACCGACGTAGCTTGTTATGTCCACTAGCAAGGGGTTTCTTCCTAATGGTGCAGGGGACATGGTTCTGGCATGTTGGAAACATTCTGTACCCTAAATTTGGAGATGTTTGGGATGAACATAATCATGAACAACTTATGATAGCTACACTGTTCTTTACATGGCACGGAGCTGTAAATTTTGTTGCTATACTCCTCATTGGTGGGGTGACAGCTTTTATGTATCGACAAAAAGCCGGATATCGTGGACGTGACATGAACATGAAGCGTCTGATGAATATGTCAGAACCCTCGAACCAGGAAGACAGTGGCTCTGAGTTAGAACTTCAAAAACCGTAGTAACTGCAACATTCCTTTAAACAAAGCAGCACTGTTTTCTTCATATTTTCTGTCTAGAAGATCACTATATTAAATTTATATTTTACTGCACTTTATAGTTTTACAACTTGCTGTACGTTGTTGTTGCGCCGATTGTTGCATTTTGAATTGCGTTTTGTTCGTTTTGTCAGTTGTTGCGCTTGGTATGTTTACACATTATATATCTTGCTTCAGAATACGTATATACTCTCTGAAATTTTACACAGCCTAACATTAACAGACCAATCTCTGTATAGTGAGATATTACTGAAGTTTAAAAATGTGACTACTGTGTTAGGTTACATTAACGTTGCTAATCGATTAACAAAATATAGATCCACAATCCGAATGTTCTGAAAAATAAATGATCTCCTTATTGACGATATTGTCTTCACGACAGGAAAATGTCAAAATCCTGATTTATGGCTAACAACGTTTCGAAATAAACTTATTATTTTGACAGTGAATGCCAGTTGCAAGCCTATTGGAACTACTGCCCAAGTCTTTTGCAGAAGTCATACATGTAGTTTGCATTGATTATAAATCTATGCTTTCATTGTTGCAATGTTCAAACATAAACACTACCTTGTAATAAACAGACTTATTATTTTCTGCAGAACAGTGAATGTGAATATCAATGTTCAACGAACGCAAGACCTATTTACCAAGGTAATTGTCAGCAATGCTTTCACAGTGCTCTGTATGTATAGTACAATGGCCAGTACACAAGGTACTGTTAGTACCTTAGTTGTTTTCAACCTCTAAATTAGCTGAGAAGAGTGGGTCCTGAGACCTACCAACAACTTCATACGTGTCAGTTTTCATCATGGAGATTGACCGGAAACCTTCATTGTTAGTTTCCAACAAGCAAACCCTACGGGAAACCAATATTATTTTTTGTTAGATTCCCCCGTTAGAAAACCAGGATGATATATTAACTTGACCGTCTTTTCTATACTGACGTCCAAAAGAAAGCATACCAAATGATTTCAATTATTTTCCCTTACGTCGTTATGCGATAGTTGATCAAAAGGATGCTTGGAATCGGTGAGTGTAATTTGATTGACATCATCTCATTGATAAACGTTCCAAGTCTTGAAGGGATATCTCTTGTATATCCAACGC
>JAUELE010095387.1:0-14863 GCA_031471655.1 Diodora aspera
TCACCCTTGCAGGAGGTTGTCGTTGCAGTGCAGCACCATTACAAGTTTCAACTGGGCCAACCAAGACAAGTGAAGTAAAATACCTTGTCCAAGTATACAGCGCAGCACTGGCTAGGATAAAACTTGCGACCTAACCATCATCGGATCATATCACAAGTCGGACGCCTTTTGCTCAAGGTTACCGTGCCTCGCCTAAATTTGGCTGTAAGCGTGGAAAATAAATTCCTTGCAATTAAAACAATTGAGTTAGTGTTACCATTGCACAGAGTTGGGCCGACTTGACTCATACTTACAGTGAAGATTCTGTCGCTGGCCTGAATATCATCTGTTTGTTTGGCAGTTGTCAGTTTCACTTCAGCAGCATCAAGCCAAGCCATCATCTCCTTCATGTCATTGTGAAACTGACGCCACTGTTCCATGGCCTTGTTCCATCGGCTGAAATAAACAACACATTTATATTTAACCATGTGCTAAATTACTTTTTATAATGATGCAGCTGAAATGAGAATGTTTTTTTACAAACTACGGTAATAGTGCAAATATCTAAAATCATTGATTTTCTTGAATATTCTTTATATAAATGCATTATGCTTTATATTATTTACCAATTCACTTATCCTGAAAGAGAAACAAGCATTATCATGAAATATACATTTTCAAAACATAATATACATCTCAACAAAATGCTTTGCACTGACTCTCTAAGATATGAACCTAAGATTTCAATATAGCTACTGAAGTTATCAACATCCAGGACCTACAGAGACCAATGGAAACAGGTTATAAAAGATCAGCTGAGCTGAAATGTTCCCTAGTTCTTCTCCGGTGCTGTTCCTTGGAGAATTGAGCAGACCAGTGATTAGAGTGACCTCCCTTGCACAAGACATCAATAATCAAGAATCTTCTGCCAGATGCTCAGTGAAATGGTGCCGAGAATAAACATGTGTTTTGAAGTAATGGTCACAATTAATTTGTATTTCAGTTGAAAGTATTTCACTTGGAACAGGCTTACAGTTGTTTCAACTGGCTTGTAGATTGTCAACATTTTAATACATACATGTAGCATGAAACAATAAGTATTTATTGGTCTCACTGTTCTTGATTAATTTTTAAATCTCTTACGAAATAGCAAAGGTTCCCAAATATCATTCAGAGAAAACTATATCAAGCAACAAAATTTTACATTTTTATGATAAACATTTCATTCCAAATCTTTTATTTATGAATTGATCTTTTAACAAATTTATATTTTCTTGCACATTCAGCATATAAGCTAAATCAAGTCATGGTTTTATAAAAACAGAACTGTTTTGACTTTTATTTATCTAATCAGCTTCAGTGTACTATATGCTCTTGGGAACAGCTAATGCAAGAATGAGATAATAATGGGCACTAATTGTGAGACACCTACAACAGTAGACTAAAAATTAATCCATGAAATATTTATTTTATTTGTCTTGTATGAAGAGACTGGCTTGTGCAGTCCACAATTGCTTATCTTGAGCTAGATTGACAGAGCTACAGATAAGCTTTTGTGACATTTGGGTATTTACCCCTCAGTTTTTCAGGCAATTGCGTATTATAACTTTCAATTGGGTAACAAAGATATTTTACACCACTGAATATTACACAATTGTTTTTTAACACTAGTTTGAAATTTTGCAAGTGAGTTCATGCAACAAATGTTGGTTCCCTGTTGACTCTGCAAATTTTACGCTATGTGCATTTTTGAGTTAAACAAAATAAGTCCACCAGTCAAAGCTGACGACCATTTGCACTTGATTTAATTTATTACCAAGTAGTATGCAACTCATTTTTAAACAAGTACGTAAGGCATTTCTTCGTTTTTCGCTTTTCATTACGCAGTTCTTTAAAGAATAAATGAGTATTTGCAAAATTTTACACAAATATGCAGCTTATCTGTTAAGCTGACTTACTTAGGGCTGTATAAAAATTCCAGTCATTGAGCAGAAACTATCTCATTGCTGGGTGTGCACATCGTACACTGTGGAAGTCATCAGGACATCCGTACAATTAAAACAATTATCATTCATATATTTTCATGCAGAGAATAAAAAAACCCATATTTAAATATTTATTTTCCCAATATACTTACGCCAGAAGATCAGGATCATGTGGCAAGGTTATAACTCCTCTACTAAGTTCTGCCATCTCGTACAATGTCATCGGGATGAAACACAAATTATACCCAAGGGGAGATAATCCACATTAAATCATACACTTTCCATGAATAGTCACGAGATCAGGTATAATAATTTTGATCCATTTATGTAGTTTGAGCATTCCCGGCACAACTTTGCAGGTGTTTTTGCAAGGTCCTCGTTTCCAAGTTCTTGGCACCGATTCTGACACAGTAATTCCTTCACACATCGGAAAATCAAATCCAAACACAGTATTCACCTGCACTTTTGTTTAGATAATCCAGAGAGGTTGCTTAGATGCAGTGGTCAAAGTGCTGCTTTCAGGACTAAACACTCCAAGACAATATGATTCCCTGAACACCGTAAGTGCTTATTCATATCAAAAAGAAAATCCCACATTTCTTGTTATACTGAAGCATTAATCTCATTTCAAACTCTTGGATAAAAATAAGTTATTGAAAGTTGTCACAGAAACTTACTAACTTTGTGTAAAAAACACTTTAACACGATTTACTTTGTATGATTCAACCTAGATAATTTCCTTAACGTAACTGCTGCCATTGTAAAAGACTAAGAATCACCACAGAAGTTGGTCATAGCTCACGCAAAATCTGAACATTTAAAATACGATGCCAACAGCAACACCACACAAACAAGTTTCCCAGAAAACTATATCCTTTTAGAAACTCTACAAACATTACAAAAATTGTGGAATATAAGACAATGCAATAAGAAAATATCATACAATTTGAAAAATAACGGAACTGAGACAGCAATTAGTTGCTCCTAAATATAGCACTGACACAATAATTTCCAGGCGTACTCTCCAAAGATTTAGACAAACAATACCACATTGACAAACACCCTAATCATCCTGTGTTACCGCATTATTCATGAAATGTACGAGCATCATTCAACCCTGTCCTACTTCAAAATCTATTATAGTATACAAACTGTATATTCAGGCTGCTCGTCAATTTCAACTGACATCATACATATTTGACAAGAGCTGAAATATGATCCAGTGTTAAGATTAAAGACGTCTTGCACACACTCCTCAATTACATTACAAGGCCCTGGGATTACTTTTGTGGACATTTGTGATAAGCCCTCCCTTGCCTGACATGGACCACAATTTACGTTTTGTCCACGGAATGATAATATTTGAACAATCTTCAAAAGAATGGTAAGAACGCTGTAATTCTATCATTTGAAAACATAAACATGGATAAGTGATTTTTGTCACCTAAAATGAGAGCTCATTTTGACCTACTTATGACTGAAAAGAATGCAATCAACCCAAGATATACAATTACTGTATCTAATCAGATATAGACGTCAGTCTCTTGAAGAGAGCATGTTAAAGATACTCCTACGTGCTTCAGATCAATAATTGCTATTATCTAATTCACCAAGCAGACTGGTCACCTGTGTTGAAACACAAATAAAATCAGCTGTCTGTATATAGTCTTCTGACATGAAATTGACAATGCTTCGACAATACAACTCATACAAAGTATCAGATTGCCTTATCAGATCTCTTCGTCAATCAACCAAAATTAATACCTCAAAATGAAAAAAAAACATGGAGCAAAGAATGTATCACAAACATAAATCATAAACAAAATTAATTATTTTGTAGTTTAGCAATCACACTTATCCAGTAATATGTACGTATTGGAATCCAGTACAACATTCACATTCACACAGTCTCAAGATCTCAGAATAGAATCAGGTGAGCATTGTCTTCTGCAGGGTATTGGAACAGTCTTTTCAAGTACGATAATCCATCCACAAATGCACACAATCCATTACAGAAATCGCAATCCTGAGTACAAATTTTCCGAGTCGAGCTATCCAATTCTGAATGAAGACCTTAGTTTTTCCGTACCTAAAATATCACTTTCTCCTTATTGTTTCACACAAGGAAGTGAAGCGGGGAAGTAACATTAATGTTAAAATCCTGTTCTTTCAGGTCAGTCTAAAACAAAATTATGTCAATCTTTCTTTCTTTAGCTCACTTCAGAAGTGACCTTTTAAGAGTATCCTTGGCACAGAGTGAAAACAGAAGATTTGAGGAGACAAGACAACCCCTGTATCTAGTGGTCACTGTAAGCTCTGAAATTGACATTCATCCCTGCCAATCACTTCAAACACATGTTCCTTTCTTTGTCAGACCGAGTTGATCCCCAAAACAAATACGAAGGTCTGAGAGATGGCAACTGTCCCCTTGCCTGTATGGTCCAGGAAAAGCGTCCTCCTCCGGCTATCTCAACAATTCATCATAAATTTACCACTCAAGGACACTGAATCATTTGTCAATATCAAGAAATATATCATAAACAATCACTTCTCAGCAGCCTGCAACCGGCAGGTAAGATTTCTGTCTACAACTGCAGAGTGTAAAGTTACTTGAGCCTAGGATGCAAATCCTCTTAACCCATGAAATTAAAGCCGTCTTTGATCCTGTTAAATATGTGAATGACCTTGCTAATTACAAATTAATCCTGATAAGAATGGTGTGATTGTTGTCTGATTAGAACCAATAATGGCCTCTCATTAAGATAATCTATCACAGTAATGTAGTCATTGTCGCAAGTCCTTTCGTGCCTGGGCTTCAGTCACACTGGAAATATCTTGTTTCAACAGATGGTGTCAACTGCAAATTGATGTGTGTCACCAACAATCGGTTCTATACTGTTGTCATTGATATACACTTCAAACCACCTTACACCCAGTCATTGATCATAACCTGATTTTTCTCTTCATAAAGCTCTCTGCAAAAGGAAACCGCTAAAAAGTCCATATCACATACAATCATACCAAACGTGATATATGACAAGCTATATATAAAGTTGTCCTGATCTATAGCTGCAGAATATTTAATTAACATTCAGATAGTTGACACAAAATAATCCTTTGAAGCTCTGATGTATTTCAGCAATAGCAATGATCATGAAGAGCGGGAATTTAAAGTTCAATAGTTTACCACTAAACTTTAGTCTCTATATTGTGAAACATTTTACATGAAATTGCACTTGATAATGAAAGGTGCCAACACAAATTGTTGTAAAATGACAGAAACAATATTCATCATTATGAAAACAATACTCGAATAATTGCACAATCCATAAGAAGACAAATATATTTGAGAGGTTAATTAAAACAAAGAACTTATCTGACTAAATGCCCAGCAAATACAAGCAATGCAGAAACATTACTAGATCCAACCAGAATACTGCACATATCACTATGGTTCTTGACCAGTTCTGTTCTGACAACATTACAAAATTTGTCTGGAAAATCCATATGATATGTCTACGAGCAACTGAAATCAACAACAAAGTTTGACATGTTTAATATAACCTGTCAGCCTCAATGCATCAGCAAAAACACAACTCCTGGTGAAACATCCAAGCAAGACCACTGGGAGAGAAACCAAGTTCTTGTCTCTTCCATGAAATAAACAACTGCACCCTGAAATCTACTAGCATCTAGTCCAACATTTATCCTGGACCCGGATGTTTCTCCATTCATACTCCAAGTATTGTGATCAATCAGTGTTATTCAGAGAGCCAAACAGGCAAGTTGCAGTTGTCCCACTTCCGTGCACGCATAAACACCACAAATCAATAATTTATCCCTGAACAAGATGACCCACAGACCGTAATAACAATAACAGTTCATGAGCTGATCAAATTACCAATGACTATCACACTGGATAGTCGATTCTGGCGAGTTAGTTTGACTTTAAGGCAGCTTTTAGTAATCTATAAGCTGTACTATCAAAATCATCTACAGTACACAGATTCAAAACCAGGGTGATGGAAGCATGTCCAGTCTTGGATTTAAACAGAGATCTGTCCCTGCTGATACCTGAGAGGTGAGTTGGTCTTGTGCAATGCACGGAGGTCATCAGCTTGCAAAGTTAAGCAACGTCAAGACGAGAGAGTAGTTGGATGGGTGATCGGCTGACGTTGAAAGCTCCCAGGCCTTCAAGGGTTTTCCCTGCCTCACACTAACACACTGGCAATGTCAGTGGTGTCACCTTGGCAAGTGTCTTTATTTGTAAATTGCCTCAGCCCACCTAGCTGAAACTGGGTACTGGTGTTCCATAAGGAGTGTTGTTAACCTTCTGGTGCCTGGAGGCTGCTTGGGTTACACCAGGGTAATAATGCCAAGTGCTTTGAGTAAGCTATATAAGCTGGGATTTAGCACTATACAAGACTTAGCATGATTATAACCTCACTGGGCTGACATGCTGCAAATTACCATCCAGTTAGTAAGTCAGCTGTCCCCAACACTGTGATCCCAAGGTGTGCAAGATGGGTTTTCAGGAGATGTGAAGGCAGATGGAAAGTTTCAGGATCTTTTAATGAAAACATATTTTTTGTTTCTATATCTGATTTGTAAGACATAACGTTTATTTTATTGAAAAAAGATGTGATTTCTTCCAAAATAATCACAATCATTTGGCTTTTCTAGTCAAAATGTAGCCTCAAAATCAGGTGGTGCAAATATGATTACAACTCCTGACTTGGCTGCAAGCTGTAGAACAGTGATTTATTGTGTTCAATAAATATCCATTTTTATTGGTGAGTGTGGAGTTTGTAGAAAGTGATGATAACATTTCAAAGTTTTGTCTCTAAATGTTTTACATCACATTTTGAACTGTGCAGCACCCATAAGTTGTAGTATGGTGAGAAATGCAATCCGACTTCAAAGCATTTTAACATGCATGTGTAAATTTAAACAAAAAGTCTTTAACATTTCGCATTCTGCATTTAGAAAATGTCAGCCAATTCATTTTCACTTCTTAGAAAGCATGTTTGGATAATTTACACCTCAGCTGCTGTCTGCAAATATTTGAAACCATTTTAAGGGCATTGAAAGCTGAGATAAAGTTTACGTTGCAAGAGCATTATTGCACTCAAACCACCATGTGACAAGCAAGGTGCACACTGATGGAAAAGGACAGTTGGACCATAGAAAGAAAAGTGAAAGCAAAGGATTTCATATTGGTCACTTTGTACGACAAGTACCGAGTTACTGGGACCCTATTCTTTCAAAGTGACACCACGTCACTCCCCAGTAGCCCCACAGAGGTTGTAGAGTCCATAGAGCAAGACAGAAACACTTGTAGTGAATGAATGCATCTCCAAATGAATGAATGAATGAATGAAAAGAACAAATAAGAGTGAAGATTCAGTCATATTCAACGCATGAAGTTATTTCGAATTGAAAGGAAATTTGATACTGCAGATAGACAAGAATCAAGTATGGTTGAAGATTTCTCTGACTGAATGTGTAAGATATATGGTGGACCCCTGTTAGGCAAATTAGCAAACAACCAGTTATGGTCAGTAACATACTCCACATGTTTACCCCTCAAGGAGACATAAGCAGAAAGTGTCTCTTTAACACACTGATTGCGATCTACTCCACAAGATAGGGCTGCTTTTGTTGAAGTGAAGCTAATGAAATGTAATGATGCCAAGAGCAACACAAATTGACTTAACCCTAACCACTTGAGGGACAAGATTAGGAGAGAGTCAGTACTTCTTCCTACACTCATGGCAGAGTATATACCATATACATACAAGTATAGGCACACCACTTGATTGCGAGTGTTTATTTAGCGAAGCACTTGTAAAATCTCTTAATATGACAAACAGCAATGTTTCTCCTAATGTATTTCAGTACACATGAGCAGCTCAGAAGTAGCATCAAGAATTTGAACTCAACTGGTTGGTCTTCTGCCATGCTCAGAAATCCTGCCACGCCCACTTTTGGGGGTACAGGGCTCAAATGCAATCCCAAACTAGTTTATGTCTAAAAGATGTTACAGTTACCCTGTGTTACCAAATTTGATCAATATTTGTGGCTGCTGGAATTGTGATGCTGAAAGATTTACGGCCGGATAACGGACTATAGATGCCAGGTCAATGAGATCACAAAAACGTCACTGGTCAGTGACCAGTTGAGTTAACATATTAGATTTAAGGTGTACACTGTAAGTCTAAACTTCTGTGTAATTATTACCTTTTGTTAACTAATTCTACACTTCTGGTATCCGAGTACAGTCCAAGAACTTAAGGTACTGAGTGAAATATATAGGAACAGTTCAGAAGAAGCTGAGTCTTGGTGCCAGAGAAATTATTCTTGATATCAAACAGGACGTACAAGAAAAAATCCAAGCAAAGAATCTCCAGAAGTTGTTTACAGAAAGAAGTGAAATATAATGAATTAATGTAGATTAAAGCAAAACTTTCAATCCACAAAACTCCATCCAGTAGGCATCCTTCTACTCTGCCATGATTCAAAAGTACACACATAAACAACATACCGGGTGACATTTTACAAAGTTTCGCAACATCTACAGCAGCTCAGAAAATAATTAGCAATGATGATAAAGTGTTGAACACTTACTCAAGCTTTTCTGAGTACTCTGCATTGACCGCTGTCCATTCCCGGTGAAGCTGGTCAGTTAGGTCTCGGATTCTGCCCGACTCTTCTTCATTGGCTGCCTGGTACATCGCGTCCTGCTTCTGTGAATCCAGGTCATCAACCAGGCCTCGACACTTGTCCAGTTCATCTTTGAGTTTCTGAAATATGCATTCAATTTTTAAGAGATTTTGTATTAATCATACCTTTTGTCAATATTTCATTCATCTCACCACAGTGCTAACTACGTCAATATTCAATCTCTGGGCTAAAAGAGAGGTACAGGGCGAGATTGAAACCCCAAACGGCAGATTACTACGTCAACATGCTAACCACAACAGTATACTGCACCCCTAAACATTAATTCATGTAATGAAAATGAAAGATATCAAAACTAAAAGCATGTTTCCAGTATGGATATTAGAAAATGTTCACATTCATGAACACTACATCAGTAATTCATGTTTTGAAGATTCACACTTTAGATGGGGGGGGGAACTTCATCACATATTGAAAGAAGCACTCATAAAATACTCTTGCACAGCAACCAGCAACTTTCTGGAGCTAAAGAAACAGGAACAGACTACAAAGACGGTCAGATCAGGAGAGAATCAAATACTTGAAATCCCTCTAAAACTTCCACATGTCCCAATATATTGTGTTTTACATTAATTTCACCGTTTCATTTCTGTAAATGAACAAAGTGCCATCCAATAAATTAAAATCTTTTTTAACAAAAGCTACCTGATACAGATTGTTACTTTCCAAGTGATGAATAACAGCAAGAAAGAGACATAGTTTATATCATCCCTCAAATAATAAAAGGGTTGTCAATTTCAAATTTCTTTGCACCATTCCAGCATTTGTCAAAACATACATATTTATTATTGTTTAAAGGATAATGTCAAATTAGAAAGTATGCCTCACATAATTGACACTTTCTGGCCGAATAAGAACCAAATAGATGTCATTATTTTAACATATATTTACAAGTGGTTATTGACAACAGGTTTCGTCTGACATGGGGTTAAAAGGCCTGTCGCGTCCGGTGCCAAGTGAAACTGATGCAAGTATGCATGATGTATGTTTTGTGTGATTAGCATGTCAAACTGTCATCTATGACAGGTAATCCTCGTATATTGCAGCTAAGACCAGTGCTAATGAGTTCTGGAATACCACATCTAAATACAAGCAGATTGTGTGTACTGCCGACGAGGATATGTTAGACATCCTTGATAACAGTTACATGTCCTTGATATCAAAACAAGATGTTGCTTGCAGCATCAGATATTTCACTGAAGTACTGTATTGTATATAAGCAGAAGTAGGAAGTTTGGAATGTGTGAGACCATCAACCCCTTCATGGAACCCGAGATCCCTCGCAGACCCCCCCCCCCCCCCCCCCCCTTCCTCTCCCCAAGGCATGGAAACTCCCTTCCTCAACCTTCCTTCAAACCATTCAATGTTACATTTTGCACAAAAAATACAACTCAGCTGTTTTCTTTATAAATGCAAACACAACGAAAAAACTAATTCAGCTTAATTTTTGTATCCATCAGCTGTTGTTGAAATGGATGATGTTTTTATGGCTGCCACTCAGGGTGATCTAACCTCCAGTACAGGCAAGTTTTTCTAGCTGACAAGTCAATGACGCAATAGACGTGATAATCCGATCTGCACAAGAGTATCCCTGGTGTTTTCTTCACATGGCACACATCAAGCATGAACTAATCCCCGGCACATGCAATTCTCAAAATAGTTCATTCTCTTGTCTTTGATGTCTGGCGGGAATCGGCTTTTCTTCGTTTTTACCTCTTCATAAAATGCTACTGGTCACACACTCGCTAGTACAGAATATTTTCAACCTAAATGCAAAGGTAAAAGGTCGTACAAGATTTTAGGGAAAGTATTTTCTCTGTTGGATAAAATGCTTGGAATCCCATAACTATTTCACAAAATTCAATGGTCCTATTGTAAACGTGTATGAACAACAGATTTAAAATAGCAATATGGTCATTATTTTTAAGCAAAGTGAATGAACTCCAGCCGACCAAAAATGGATTCAAACTTCAATGCCAAGACTGAGTTCTTCCTTGCAAAAGCCATCTACCCCAAATGTGGTAGAAACCTCATTGTCCAAGCAAGACACTCTTGCACTCTTGTAACTGCAATATATTCTTGCTTCCCATTTTTGACATACTTCTTGAACATGTTCATAAGGATTCTGCAGGCACTGACGCACATTTGAACCAAAGGATGAAGCTTTAAATTTAAAGTTCAGAAGAACCAAAATAAGAAACTAACTGAGTTGATGCCTGATGCTAAGGGTAATCCTTTAACTATATAGTTTGATGTACAAGATCCACAAGAGATGCTGTCGCATGACAATAATAGAAACAGAACTGAAACAACTTATCTACAATTCAGTCTGCTGCAATAATAATCATGCTGTACTGGTGTTCTGTTGTCTTAGTGACACCGCCACTCCCCAGAACAGTGGTTTCCAAACCAATTGTCATGACCCAAAGAGTAAGGTCATGGGGTGGTTCATGTTTTGCCCTGAGGCTTGCCAGGCCAAAAACAACAATTGGGTTCTGGGTTGCAGCCAAAAAACGCTTGGGAATCACCAGTTCTTCCAGAGCTTCCATGGTGTTCTCTTTGGCTTGTTTCTTAAACATGATTTTCAGCAATATTTCATCTATACCAGCAAGGCTTAAGGACTCACAGACTGAAAGACAGCAAGCACTTAGTCAAAATACTCGATCAGAACTGAAAACCACCTGTACAACTGTTTGGGCCAACAGATTGCTGGCAGGGCACTCTACCATTGCATTATTCTAGGTTTCCAGTCAAGGTGGATGCAACACTTACCTACACTATTAAATTGAAACATTTGATCACTGATCATCAAGCAGATCCTACTTTTTTGTCAGTCTGAATACAGAGTTGCGGGTGGCCACTATGTTCCTTACAACTTACTCCAGCAGTAAACAGACAATGCCAGGCCACTTGAAACAATATTTGTAGTTTCCAAGTGTAGCCCAAACAGTATGCATTCACAATCGACATGAGAAGTGCTGCAGGTTTCTTCTACACAGAAGGGCTTGCTTCCCACCCACAGTGCAAGACTTCAAACAACATCCAATAGTTTTTTATTCCTATTTAAAGCAACAGATTACTGGCAGCCAATTAAAACCATCTGATAGCCTACATCTGGCATGAAGTAAAATTAGCTGTGATGAAAGTAGGATTATTTTTGGACAGTCATGTACATGTACCTGTACTCAAGGTCAGTCCTCTGCCTATATGTAATAAAAAAGATATGTGAATAGGTGCAAAACTTTAGTCCATTTTCTTACTTGGCTAACTATTCAGTCTCAAATTCTTAATTTAACACAAAAGCTTTCCATCAATATTCTGTTGAATGTATCAAGCTGTGGTTTTCAAATTTGGTTTTCAGTCAACCAATCAAATCCAGTCATGTTTACACTTTAAAATATCTTCACACTATTTTTTAAAATAGTGCAGCCCTTATGCAGGATGGTCCTAATGTAGTGTGAAAACATAATAAAGATGGAAAAAAAATGGCACAGCCAAACCAATCAACCTTAATTCTGTGGAGCATGCAGCCTCAAAATAAAGCCTTTTTATTTTCATAAGATAACAAAATCCCCTAAACATTCTGTATAATTATATAATTGTGTGTCCAGTGAAGGTATGGTAGTACGAAGTATTTACAGCACATAAACACTTCTGATTTAGATCACAAATTTCCATCCAACCAATTTATTTGCTTTTTGCAAGAAATTTAGCCAAAACAGCATGAATCAAACCATATCTACCAACATTTTTATTTCTCCTCACAAACAAGCAACAACAGACCATAAGCATACCAAGAATAAGTCAGCCGAGTCAGCATTCTTTTGTTCATTTTATCAATGTGCTGAGAATTAATATTTCAGCATTCCTGTCTGATAGTATTCCCCTAAACACCCATTCAGAAGATACCTCTGCAATATATACTGATATCCTAACAACAACTGACAAAGCAGCAGCTGTATCAGGCTTCTGATAGGACATATTCAAAAATAAAGCTGTATTTACAAAGCATACATCCATATTAAACGCCTGAGCTCCCGGTGTTATCCCAGCCATACATAAAACAGATTAGAAATGGTGTACCACTGTTATAGATGACTGCATGAACAGCTAGATGCCACAGGTGCAAACATTATATTACCAGGTTTCATATAAAGATTCTTTGTCTTACCCAGAACAGCACCATAAAGATAATATTTTAAAATATTCCACAATAAATGAAAAATGAAAAAAGTTTAAGGAAAGTCAAATAAAATATCTTATTCACAGAGAGACGCCAAGAATACTGATAAGTTGCTTCGAAGCAATATCAAGTTCACACACAAAACAGCTTGGACTTGTTTCAGGAAAAATAGAAAATTTAAATCAAATAAAGAGATCCTAGACTCTGTGTAATATGGAGCTGATGCGAGTCCTGCCTTGGAGATTCACAGGATACGATGTGGAGGGCTTTATTAAAAGCAGCTGAAATTTCAGGGATTGAAGTGCTTCACACATGATTCCAGGAAGGGTGAATGAATGGGTATTTCTGGATTTTACGTGGTTGTCAGCAATCTTTCAGCAACATCACCACGGTGTCACCAATGTCATGTTGGTGTGAGGCTCCAATCTCCGGTTGAAAGACAGATACCCGGGCGAGACTCAACCATGAATGCCAAGGCTTGACAGATCACTGGGCCAACACGGTAACCACTGCACCATCCTGCGCCTTCCAATCCCAGGAAGGAGTACAGTGACCATGAGCAGTTAAAGGCAGTTTATTTTACTACAGGTTTCAGACTTGGAAGGTCTTTCTGGGATTATATGAAGCACATTATTCCCTAAATAATGTCCCAATCTCACCTCCTTCAACAGGCCTCATTGTCAATTCACATAAACGTTGCCAGGTAAAAAGTAAATTAATTTTTAAACATGCAACTACATGTTTCATCAGCCAATATATTTATCAAAATATGCGCCAGAAAGCAATCACATCTCGAAAATAGAGATGGTATTCAGATAACTAATTATGCAGAACTCAAAGGCCAATGCATGGTCAAAAATAATCCAAACTGAAGTAATTGTCTTCAGGTAATGAGAGAAATCCAACCAAAAAACATTATGTACCTGTGCTGCTGTATAGAAATTACAAAATAAATTAGCCATGGCCGTGCTATAAATTACCTGGAAATTCCTTGCATTATCTTGCATACTTTTAAATTAGACGTCATGTGAAAGAGAAGCAAAATGAATCACATTTTATTGCAAACTGCCTGCTGTTTGCCGATAAATTTTGACTGCATTCTTGGAGAAGTTATAGTTGTGTATATATGTCACTACATAACTCACATAAGGTGTTGCTCACATGCTTGTTGTAATGAAGACAGAAATATCCGGAGTTTTTTCACCTCTATGTCGACAATTTTTAATTAAATATTTAAGGAAGAAGTCAAAAAGCTTTTCCGAGTATACAGCGACAAAGAACTGGTTTGACGAAGAGTTGGTTGGAATTATAGTGGGATTTGGCAATCTTTCAGCCATGTGCCCAGTTTTGCCAGTTGAGTGCAAAAGGAAAGTCTGCATCACCAGTGGGGAGCTGGATGAGTTTGATTCAGTGAAACCTGCGAGCTACGGCTGGTACTGATGAACTAATGGTGATACCACAATGTGGCAGTATAGCATATGATTACTGTATGTAGAAATACTGACTATTGCAGATAAACATACTGAGCCACCTACGGCAGGAATCAAACCCACAACCCTTTGTCGGAATGCCGATGCTCAACCAACTGAGCCACGCCATAAAGAGATTTTGTGTTTAATGGGACTCAACATATAATTATTTCCATCTGACTAGGGATGTATAAAACATTGACACACAAATCCTTAAAAATAGAACTTAAGTTTCAAATGCCATCTTATTTAAAAGTGAGAAAGACATTTGTGATTTAACATAGCTTTTAGCAATCTTTTGACTAAATCACAGCACTGAACACAGTTCAGCAAAAGTAGACAATCTTTAAACTGGGCAGGAGGTTGAACCAGAAGTAGTTAAATCGTAAGTAGGTTGATGTGTTACGACGATGCTAACCAAACACATAAAACACATAACACCTGTTCTTCATACTTTACACTGGCTACCAGTTTCCTCTCGAATCGTTTACAAGATCTGCAGCTTG